>JACJUY010009036.1:2700-21045 GCA_014220935.1 Platorchestia sp. MABIK | reverse complement strand
GGTTGTGTGGTGGTTGTGTGGTGGTTGTGTGGTTGGGTGTGTGGTGGTTGTGTGGTGGTTGTGTGGTGGTTGTGTGGTGGTTGTGTTGGGGAGCGAGCAGCCAGCAACGCAGATCTGAATGAGGTATGTGCCCAGCTGCAGCTGGTCAATGAACATGACATTTGCTGACCTTCGTGCTGCTCGTACACCACCACACCACATAATGGCCAGCGCACCGGTAGTACTGCACACGGGCACAGCCCACAGGTACAGCGCACAGGCACAGAGCACGGGTACAGCGTACAGACACAGAGCACGGGTACAGCGTACAGGCACAGAGCACGGGTACAGCGTACATGCACAGAGCACGGGTACAGCGTACAGGCATGTTGTAGGTTAAAACGTAGATGCAACAAAAAGGAAGGACGCACACGTATCTCTTTTTAATGAGACGGAATGTGCCGCTAAGATGTCGCGCCGGAAACATTTCTTCGTCTAATAACAAAGTATCAGTACGATATGCTCTACGTACAATCTTTTAAAGATTACCTGTTTCCTAAATTTACTAGAACTATATCCTGAATTAAAAGGATTCCCTACATCTTTACTGAATAACTCCATCGCGTTACGTCGCAGTTTAAAAGGTCTTTATACAATGACATAATTGTATAAAAACCTGTTCTAATTTCAGCTTGTAAAAATAACGAACTCCAGAAGGTTTCACTGTGGCATTAAGATAATAAAAAAGCTTTAATATCGATACAACAAAATATATCATATTTCCACACAATAAAAACACATCTCTAACACGTTTTAAAATTGACGAAGGTGAAATCGAAGAAACCAACTAATGAAAGTTCATGGGCATCATAATAGATAAACATCTGACCTTCAACGACCACATCGCTCATATTAGTACTAAGTTATCAATATCTGTTGGAATCCTCCATAAAATGAGAAATTTATTGCTTGGTGAAGCTTTGTAAATTCAACCGAACGTTCATTTCCCAGTACTGTCAATACGGAAAAAGCATGGCGGGGAACTGATAAAAATAAAAACGTAGTACTCTTTACTCTGCAAAAAAGAGCCCTCAGAGTGGCAAAGAAACTAGAATATAGTGCTAACTCCGATGATTCATCTAAAACTTACAAAATACTCAAACTTCTGAGTCTCCACAAACTCTCCATGCGCAATTTCATGCATAAAACATTAACCAATGATGGCGACAAAGACCTCAAACAATTACTAACTGCACAAACTGGTCACCACGATCATTTAACCCGAAATAGACTTAACTTCATGCTTCCTTATTTTTCGAAAGCTCGGTCACAACACAGAATCCTCTTCATTGAAGCTAAGACTTGGAACTCTATCCCTGCGGAGATCCGTGAAATAAGTTCTTACAAAGTATTCAAAATAAAGCTTGAATCCCTTTTCATATCGGAATATCTATCATCTATGACAAAGAAGTTTTTTTTTCTCCTAATTTACTCATCCTGATAGAGTAATTAACCGTGGTTTATGTCAATGATATTCAGTCTGTTCTTAAGTCCTTTGTAGAATATACTGTTAACGTCTAGCCCATACAAACTACTATGTAAAATTAGGCATCGAATCTCGAATGAATAATTCTTTGATCAGTCTTGTGCGCAACTAGGTTGAGTGAATTAGGTTATTGGTGGTAGGATGCGCGAAAAATCACTGAACTTATCGGGCCCACAGGTAGCTATACTCAAATTTGACCAGTGTACTAGACTTGAGAAACAATCTACATCTGTATCGCTTGTGGCAAATAAATTGTTAAAATTATTTAAAATTGAATATCTAACACAAGGAAAACCGGTGTCCTAGCTCTCACTCATCGCAGGAACGCCGACGTTGCCACTTCATCAAATACAAGTACAAAGTGCGAAGACAGCCCAGAAGCGTCACATAACCCAACTCTTTGCTTCCCACAACCCAACAATTTGCTTCCCACAACCCAACAATTTGCTTCCCACAACCCAACGATTTGCTTCACACAACCCAACTCTTTGCTTCCCACAACCCAACAATTTGCTTCCCACAACCCAACGATTTGCTTCCCACAACCCAACGATTTGCTTCCCACAACCCAACAATTCGCTTCCCACAACCCAACAATTTGCTTCCCACAACCCAACAATTTGCTTCCCACAACCCAACAATTTGCTTCCCACGACCCAACAATTTGCTTCCCACAACCCAACAATTTGCTTCCCACAACCCAACAATTTGCTTCCCACAACCCAACAATTTGCTTCCCACAACACATTTGAGGCTTTCTTTATGCATGATACTTGTGCTCCTTTACTCATCAGTCATCATTGAAACTTGACGCAGGAGAACAGCACCCGGGAGTGCAGGGGAACGCTGTGAGGCTTTCGAGCAATGCAATGGTACTACTGCTGAACAACTTATTTTATTTCTGGAATCAGAGCTTGAACTAATCAGAAGAGCAAACACGATTATGAAGCAAGTTTTTCAGAATTAAATATATGTGGATCTGCCCTAAAAAGTAGTTCCTTGCACCAAATCAGCCCAACGACCGCCAGTGTGACGAGTCACACTTGCATCACGACCAAGAAGCCTCCCTCATAATGACACCGTGACCGAAAAGCGCCGGCTGCGGCTGGTGCTGCAGCTCTCACAGCGTCCTTCAGTTCTGCCCTTCATTGTCCTCTGGCGGGCAGCAACAGTTCCATGCCATCCCCACCTGTTGGGGGAGTGGGGCAATCCGTTACGGACACTTTCTATTACAAATAGAGTGTTTTTCTTGCATTCATTAATCAAAATGAGTTCGCTAGAACAGGAATGAGAGGGTGTTTTGACTATTTTACGCAGTTAGTTTTGTGTGAAGAATCGTATGGGTACCCCATAATGATATTTTCCAATGAAATTTTGTTGCAAAAACTTGAGTTTTATCACTTTCTATAACGAATATAGTGCATTTCTCGCATTGAATCATCAAAATGAGTTCGTTAGAACAGGAATGAAAGGTTTTTTGACCATTTACCGAGTTAGTTTTCTGCGAAAAATCGTATGGGTACCCCATATGATATTTTTCAAAAATATTTATAGCAAAAACTGAGTTTTATCACTCTCTATAACAAATAAAGTGCATTTTTGCATTCAATAATCGAAATGAGTTCGTTAGAACATGAATGAAAAGGATTATTGCCTATTTCATGAAGTTAGTTTTCTGTTAGCTTTCAAGGATATTTTGTAGCAAAAACTTGAGTCATCTCACTTTCTATTAGAAATAGAGTGCATTTCTCGCATTCTGTGGGAAATTTTAACCGGAGTGCAGGAAATGAAGCACAAAGAAACTCAAAATCTTTCTCAAATTTGAAATTTTTTTACACGACAAACTGTCCACGATAAACTCCCAATTAGGAGATTCACAGAATCAAATAGTCTTCATTAGAGTCTTCATGGTGCCAGAAGCCTATTTTCCTGCGTAATGAAGTTAACAGTGAACTGGTAATAAAGTTCCGGCCATTCCCAGCCCAACACAAAACGGCAATTAAGTAAGAAGGAGGAATTAATGAGTGATTAAATGTGGCAGTACCGTGTTAGATCATATAACCCTCAAGATCTCACTCAAGAAACCTTCACTTATGACGAGGTACGAACCTACATAATTCCTAGAGGCCGAATCGAAATTAAAGTCAAAGATGAATCACACGCTGGAGAAGAAAGTTAGGCCTGGTAGACCGAACAAAGTGGCCTCTGAAAGGAGCTTCCCATCCAGATCACGCTCGCTAATGGATTCTTCGGGAGAACAAAAGCGAAAAAGGAAATAGAATCACCTCTCACATCTAGCGCCTATTCCAAATCTCACATCTTCACCTGCTCACCTGAAATAGTGCCTAATCACTTCCGGTTTCAAGAGGGCACTGCAGATCCACGGGTAGTATGATAGTGAAAATAGTAAGAGGAGCCCAAACTCACAGTTTTGACGAGCCACATTTAAGGAACAAATAGTTTTGACGAGTCACAAGAACCAAATAGTTTTGACGAGTCACGTAGACCAAATAATTTTGGCGAGTCACAAGGACCAAATAGTTAGATGGGGATAAAAGAGGTTGCAAACATGAAAGTTATTTAACTGAACAAAATGAACAGAAAACGCGATTGCAATCACAAATTAAAATAGTCAAGAAAAGGTGATCACATACTCCCTGACAGATTCAACTGGTGATCCGTTAGTATTTGTATTAGTAGCATTGTCATCCATCAAACGCGTTTCTTATGTTCTTGCTCTATACCAGGTTTCATCCGCGTTTTACCTGTGTTTCATCTGTGTTTCACCTGGATTTCACTCTCGGAATTTCGTACTCCACCTCTCGAAACAATACCCAGTACACCTATGAACTCCCAAATAAAAGTACGTGGATGCACAAACACCAATCATTTACTAAGCTGGTCCCAAACCAAGGCTGAAGGTTGAGTGGCGCTAAACAGACCAATTTGTACCGCTGACTGTAGACGATTAGATGAAACGTTACCATTTGGTCTCCGTGTGACGGCGGCTTGATTGTCTGTAACGTGAAGCGGTGTCATCTCCAGAAGCCGGTTCGTCATGTGAAACTGCTGAAGAGTTACCAACGGGATGTACCCCTACAATACAGTTCTGTTAGTCAGTTGCAGTATCTGTTTGTGTCTGTTAGTTGCAATTAGAGTTCCCCTTTAATAACAAATTTCTGGTGTGTTGTAAATCATGTCAATTTTACCGTTTGTGTAATGGCGGAAAACTTCAAAACTCCTTCGTTTTCGAGAAATGATTGCCTGAAGGAATTTTATCCTATTCATTTGGTTTGCTGAATCGTGATCTAGCCGCCTGCCCAAAATGTTAAGAGTTTACTTGGTTGCTGCAGCACAAGCATATTCCTACGGGAGTCTTTCAGGTCGGCATTACTAAAAAACTAAGAAGTTTTGAAGTTATTTTCATTCCTCAAAATATTTTTATTTGTTTAATTTTATCTGTGTTGAAAATATGTCCGTAATATTATACAACACCCTCTATATCTATTTGTAACATCATTACAGCAAATCCAGTGTGTAGCCTATTATTTTCTACGCACGCTTCATTTTCAAATCCATGTTCAAACTGGTTATAATTAACCGATTCCAAATTTGTAAAACTAATTACATCACAAAAAGCTTATTCTCAATATATGAGACAAACCAAATATATATTATCTACTCAAAGTAATTTATTTTTACATAAAATCCACCGAAATTCTGCAGGGATGCTACAAAGCTGAAGTTTCTAGTATAATAACCGTGCAAATTTAATATTTTGAGTGAACAATGTTTATTTAATTTTCAACCCATTATGATGGAATTTAAAATTGAGCCTCATATTAATGGAAAAGAAAATTTACGAAGCTAAACGTGTACCTTCATTTAGCACAATGTACGTATCATTAACTATGCAGTATTCACATTTAACGTCATTTTCTACAGATGGGGTATACTAGTACATTTAATAATTTATCATTTCATTTTGTCAGGGACAGCACAACCCCATTGAAGTTGTTGAGGCGGTTTTCTCGATTACTTTTTGCTCTTGTTGTGGAGTTCTCCTCAGACACATTTTGTGCAGAACTATAATGTCGTACATCTTTCCTTCATTCCCAAGGAGTAACTCTTGTATTTCTAATACCTTTATAATCAAGCATTGACAGAGTGACATACGTGCATTTTTTCTGATCAAGAAGTTGTGAAATACACAGGCAGCCATGACTACGATCTCTATCTTTTTTAGTTGTCAAATTAATAGCAGTGTGAAGCACTCTAAAACGGCTACCAGTGATTCCGAAGCATTTTCAACCAAACGACGTGCACGGGAAACTATATAATTAAATACACACCTCTCCTTTGATGATAATAATAATAAACTCAGTTAACGGCAACTTCGGTCATAGACTATTCAGTTGTCGCTTTGGCATTTTTACCAAAGTTGCTGTGTGGTTGTTAGGTGATACGATGAAGTCATGAGTGTCTTCTATCTTTCTCTGCTTTCAATACACATTACTTCTATTGCCACGCTACTGCTCCCATATTCTACCTCACTCAGTTGAGTGCAATGATGAATTATGAGGCAATGGCTTTAGCAGATTTTCATGCAACGGTAATGCATCATCACCAACGAAAGTAAAATTCACTTGCATTAAATGCATCATCACCAAGGAAAGAAAAATGCAATTGCATTAAATGTATCATCACCAACGAAAGTAAAATGCATTTGCCCTTCTGTTACTTGTATGGTTGGCAAATGCAAAGTTAGCCTCATAAGCCTGTTATAAAATTGAGTATTTTAAAAAACACCACTATCTGATATTCTTCCATTTTACCAACATCCACCATAATGAATTTATAGTCCGCATTTACTGTGGCAAAAAGAATAATACTGAAAAGTCCATTATAACTATAAAAATAAAAACCACTTGATGCAATCCATAACAATTCACACGTACATGCGCGTCAGAGGAATACCACTAATATATCTATGGGAATTACCACTCCCCAGGAGGAAAATATGAGGGCCCGAGCTGAGAGGTATGAAGGCTTTCTTTTCGTTGAAAGGAAATGTTTTTATTATGTTAACGACCATCTCTTTTCGGTTCACTGCTGTCCTGTTTTTCAGCACCTACAACTTTCTTCTTCAACTTCGATCTAGTTTCATGAGCGTCTTTCTCGACTTACTACTTCTATACCCCTTCTGCATAGATTCCCTTAATCCATACTAAATGGTGCCTTCCTCTTCCTCTCTTTGGATCGCCTTTGTTGCGGATAGGTAGGCTTAAACTAATTAAACATCTAATCACACGTGTATCCCGTCGACTGCACCTCCACAATTCGGAAAATTTCACTTTATTTGAAATTCCTTAGTAGTAAGAAGCCACTCATCCTCATTAGCCAAAACAAAAAACATGCATATCAATGATGGAAAGTATACAATGTTCTGTCATAATTTTGATACTCGGATAGTGGAAGATTAGATTAGATTATAGGTTAGTTTAAGCCTCCCTAACCGCTACAAAAAAAGAACGTATCGAAGAGAGGAAGAAGGAAGGCGCCATTTCGTATGAAGACGAGGGAATGCGGAAACCATGCAGAGAGGCATAGAAACCGTGAGTTGAGAAAGAAGTTCATGAAACAAGATGAAAGTTGAAAAAGAAAGAAGCAGGTGCTGAAAACCAAAACAGCAGTGAACTGAAAAATGTGCTCCATAATATTACAAAAAAAAATTGTTTTATTTGAACAAAAAGAGGGCCTAACTAACTTTCGGCTCGGGCCCTCGCACATTTTTCCCCTTGAAGCGCTAATTCCCATAGATACAATAGTTGTATCCCCCTGAGGGGACCTTGATAATGGAAATGGTATGACTGACTTAGGCAATGGTTCTCATTATCATGCTGCCCCACTACGTGTTCTTTCAACATCCTCATATAAATAGTGAAATCATCACACAACTCCCACTCATTGTTAAATCCCAATTTACGTAGAAGCAGTTTCATAAGATACCTTCTACTAGTGGAGTAATCACAACGTTCACATAGCAAGGGTAGAGACGTTAGTCTTTCAGGATGTGCGGCCTCAACACCACCGCCGCTACCCGACGCATCTGACGGTAGCCAGTCAGCGCTCCCTTGAGATGCTCCAGCTGGTCCCTGATGCACAGCACTTGTGTTGCACGCACCACAGCTGCCTTCCTCTAACTTGTCCTTTGCTTCTGCGTGCCCTGAAGATGCCTCAGCGGCAACATCGTTTACTTCGCTCTTGTATGTAACTGTATTCAAGCCTGGGCTTAAACCGGCCTGTGAGGGATGACTTTTTCAGTATTTACTATACAAAATTCGCCAAAATAACGTTATATTTATCTCACAGATAAATTAACTATTTGTTGTACCGATATAATCGTTTGAAGCAAAGTTTTGAACTCAAGCATCTGTGCTGACTTCATTTTCAACCAAATACTTCGAGACGTGATAAAAAAAACTGTACAAAATACGTAGGTAATAACAAGGGAAGGAAACCAAAATTGACAGTAGATGTTCCTTTCGAAAACCACATTCTCTTACTACCGCCCGTAAATACTTCAAGATAGAGCAAAATTGGAGGGCAACTATGCAGCGCGGCCTAACCCACAAAACACAGAATTTTAGGACACTGAAGTCAGAGGCGTGGTGTTCATTGCAGGATTGTCAAACTAGCTTTTCCTAGCCAAGTTACTAACTTGGAACGAACTAGGAACTAGACCACTCTGCCTGAAAGACATCTACTCCGCTATGAGGTGAAATTATCGCTATATCCACTCTGACAGTTTTGACTTCTGATTTGTGGGTTAGGCCCCCGCACATTTGCTCTCCAATTGAAATAAATATTCAATGCTTCCTAGTTTCCAGCACTTACATCAAGAATTAGACATACATTACACATTATAAGATGTAATGTCAACTAATTTTTAAACATATGACACAAATCAAATCTTTTAGATCATTAATTTTACAACTGAGATCTATTGTTCACGTCATTCCCCAAAAAATCACTAACATGGATTGTTTTTCTTTTGTTTGTGAGACATTTGAATCGTATGAGCACTGATTTTTAAATAAACAGAATGCGGATTTCTTATATTTACGAAAATACACAAAAAATTATTCCATGGTCACACATACAGCAAGAAAAGCAAACGAATGCAAAACCAAAATACTAATTACATAACTAAGTCACAAGGTTTCTAAGGCCGCCGTCACACGGAGACCAAATGGTAACGTTTCATCATAATCATCTACAGTCAGCGGCACTACTCGGTCTGTCCAGGGCTACGAAACAATCAGATTTCAGCCTTAGTTTGACCAAACTGGTCCCAAACTAAGGCTGATATCTGACAGTTTCGTGGCGCTGGACAGACCGAGTAGTGCCGCTGACTGTAGACGATATGACGAAACGTTACCATTTGTTCTGCGTGTGACGGCGTAAGGTGGCGAGAGGCACACAGTCACTTTTCTCAAAAATCATCAGCTAATTATAGAAGAAGTCAAAAAAGCGAAAAAATACAAACAATACAAAAACGTTCAAAAAAAAGCCAACATAAACGAGTTAATTAAGATGCGCCGCTGAATTCAGCTCACTGAGGCACAACGCAGACATGAAAGGGCTCTGACGCTGGGGATACAAGAGGTATGCTAACGATAGCATCGACACTCACAGCGAACGGGCTATATCTATGTCAATACTCTTTAGCAGTGGTTAGGGAAGATGTGTATAAAATTCTGGTGGAAACTGGTGGAGTCCATGCTTTATCCGCTTTACTGGCTTGCTGACCAACCCAGCCGAAGAAGACTTCCAGGCTTCCCGAGAATGCTGGAGCAGTTAAAATACAGCCTCCATTCAGCATTAACATTTCTCCGCAGGTGACTCTTCAGCCCTGCTTGATACTTGAGCCTCAGCCACCAGTTACTGTGTTTTTGAACGACTATCGTCGAACGTCGCCACTCTCACCACTGCCGCTGGGAGTCCCGAGCCATCCGAAGGAGGAAGGCGTGGATCCACTAACTGGGGGCCATTGGAAGGTCTGCCAAGGATTCTACTTCACAATCCTGAGTTTCCATAAGATGAGGCAATCTGCCAGTGAAACTCCTGATCTCGCCCCTTGCCATCTTATTTAGAGTGGATGATCTCATGGAACTGGACCGTTATTTTGTTTCCACCAGGTTTGTGCAAAGATACTATAATTACTATGATCACTTGAATATTCAAATTCTAAATTCTCGTTCTTCTTCACAGGTGCAAATGTTGTGACCCTGGCGTGGAGGTGAAGAGCGGGAACTTTTATCTAATAATAAAGATAAAAATGTATGGAGAAAGAAGAAAACTTTCTTCTAGCAATAATATACCAACTTGTTATTTCGCCTTCAAACTTTTACTAGTCCATAGAAAGGCACAGAAATTGCTTAGTGGAACGTAGTTCATGCAGAGCTTGTTCAAGCTCATTCATCTCACATTCATTTTTTGTATAAGATGAATGAAATGGAGGACAAAGTTAATTACAAACCAAGATTTCATGATTGAAGAATAAGATGCAACCATGTAACACTAGCAAAAGAATTTTTGAGAATAAAATCAAACATACAACGACCAACTAGGTCAAATATAGTAGACAAATCTTTAAGAAACGCAATGAAGACTCTAAAATAAAGCCTTGTGCAGTGAGACTGTTTTCTAAAATAAGAGCAAAACATCACTCCGCAACCAACTATTATGTCAGAAATGCTCAAGAAAGTAAGGAGTAACAACAGTAATGTAATAAACGTCACACCGTAGCGCAAAAGAACAGGTAAATGAAGTACAGAATTAAATACTTTTTATTCTGTCTCTGTCGCGATCAGGCAGGAGGCTTATATTGGTAGTACCTAATATTAATTAAAGCGGCCATTGATGATACAATTTGGTAGGATAGATTGAATCGGCAAAATCTAATACAAACTCATCGTTTGCTTGCCTCGACCACTTGCGTTATTATTAATATACAGGACGTTTCACCACGGAAAACGCTACAGAGACTTTTCGTCGGTGAAATCAATATTTCCCAATTCATCATTTCTATATTCAGGGCGAATACCACTCCTGCTATCGCGGTGGCGGCATAGTGCAATTTTGAGGTAACCTTCTATTTAGTGCTGGCATAGTTTGCCGTTCAGTCGACCGCTCACGATACAATCTGGTCAGTCGGTCTATGTGATACTTGGGCAGTTTAATTAAAAACGTCTTTGGAGCAATTCGTGAAATGAACTGGAGGATTAGCGAACACTCATAAGAAATGAAATGTTAACTTCATGACCAAGCATAAAAATTACGTACGGGCAAATTTTAGAAATGAACTTTGTACGACTAACGAAACTGATGTTCACCACATCATCAACAAAAATGTAAAACAGAAACGTACGCGAAAAACAGAACAAAACAAACATTTACGCTCTGCCTGCTGTGATACAGCTTTTGGGAAAGCATCGTTCATAAGAACAAATTCCTGCTATACGGTAGGTTACGACATACATTGAGAAATGAATACGCACGTGTGTTAGCACCTACAGCACACACGTCTGTCAGTAGTGCCTGGTAAATCAGACACCCCGAAATTAGAACTGAAATGCAGCGTATCCTCCTGACCCGAAAGTTCGGTGGCTTTGGTAGAGTTGATACAACATAAGAAGCAACTCGGATGGGCTCGCCATGGATCTGTTGTCCCGGGCTGTGAGCCAACATCGATGGTTTTTGGATTCTATTCAATTGTATTTTGTTTCGGAGCTTTCATTTAAACATCTACTAGTCCAACGGATGACGTATTTTTCACAGAGCACTTAATGTCAAGTTAGTAGATTTAACCACTTTCTGCAAACTGAAGACGCATCAAAACTAACTCCGATATTCAGAGCCTAATAATCAACATTCTTCTTCACCACTTTTGTTAAAGACATCCATTACGTCAAAATTTCCAGGCCTAGGACTGTCGCCCGTGTTGGGCGTCGCGCGGACGACAACACAAAATCCACGTGTAAATTTGGACTTGGTAACCGAACCGATATTGATGCCAGATGCCGCAATGCATGGCTTTATGTTATTTTAGGTTTAGGTTAGGTCGGGTTCAAATGAAGCTAGGTTAAGTTTATTCTATCTTGCTCATTACAAACATATTTATTAAGAAGAAATCGATTTTCGTGTTGAATGTCAGAGTTTTTCTGTCATCCAAATCAAGATTCAATAACCAAGTTCAGAATAGGTATGGTTGCCTATTGTTTTGACACGTTGATTTGATTAGATGAGCGAGTTTAAGCCTTCCTAACCTAACGAATGTGTCATGAAAAAAGAAACAATGAAGAACCATATACTACTGAGTTTAACATACGAAGAATCTATGCACAAAATATGTTCTTAACAAAATTCTGAGCTTAAGGACAGAAAGGTAGAAACTGTGTTGATGAAACAAGGTGGAGATTAAAGATTGTTAGGAACAAGACAGCAATGAATCGAAAAAAATTTGCAAAGAACAAAAAAAAGGTATACTTTATCAGCACGATGTTCTTTGAAAACAACAGCTCAGGACGTCGCATCTTCCCCCTGGGAGAACCAACACTACAAATTCAATAGCGGCCGCATTGAGGGGCATCTAGGGTGGATTACTGGAACACCGAATTGTTATTCAAGTCGCCATTCTTTTATATTATGTTGAAAGAAAAAGCTCACCATTTCTCTGTTTCCTGGAGATTTTTTGGCGATTGATTTAATGCGTGGTTGAGAACAAATTTGCTTCTTTCTACACAACACGTTGGAAACGCATTATGACATATGTACCACTAGGTGTACGTTATGATGTAAATTAGCCGCACTTTTAATTTATTACGTATTAAAAACAGATAACGATTTGTAGTCGAAAAACAAAATGATACCGCGTGCGACAACGTAGCCCAGCTACATCGCACAAGCGCTTGCCGTCAAAGGCAGCCTCGTACAGCCCAGCTGCGCTGCGCTGGCGAGCACCGTGCTTCTCAGCACCTCGCGGCCCCGCCGCCCGTGGCCTCCTCCGTTTACCACAAATAGCCACTCGCGTCCTTGCCTCAAGCCCAACCCACGGACCTTTTCCGCACAAGGCTCCGACTGTTACACAGCCACACATAGTAACTCTGCCGCAGTCCAACTGCCTATGAACCCCGAAGACTATATACCGAACGCATAAGCACATGAATCTCTCACGAGCGCGGCCGCTTACCAACTGCCGCAGCACACGCGCCCGTCTGCTCACAGCCGGCGCTCAGAACTCTGCAGCGCCCTCTCATAAGAGCAAACTTCACACGATTAAAAATTAATTATTCAGTAATTAATAGATAAAATTTTATAATATAATGCGAATAGAACAAATTAAAAATAGATTGAATAGAATATCGTTGAGACATTACTGTGTAAAATTTTTTTATTGTTTCTAAAGAATAGAAATGCATTCGAGCAGCAAAGTTAGCCTCTCAATTCTGGCACACCTAACCTAACTAAACCTACCCAACCTTGCCGACCACAAACGCGTAGCGTGTAGTGCATTAAAAACACAAAAGTTTCACAAGGCGCACTGCGAGGCAGTCATTTTTATACTGCCAATTAACACGTTGACTGCCTATTGGGGCACAATAGCACAACTAGGTAACTTGCGTATTTACGTATCGGTGTGAATGAACAGCATTTCAATTATTTCAACATCTGTTTTGGAAGAGATTTTAGCATACAAGGTAAAACATCATCATGCCACAACAATTTCACACTTTTTAAAATAAATACATTTTTTTATAAGCAGCAAAGTCGTGGTTTATTAAATTCTGCAGCTTACAACCTTACTCAACATGAGACCGCTGGACGAACAGCAGAAAAAAAGTTAATCGTAATTTGTTCGCCTATAAAACGTCCTCGCACCGGTTTCTGCACATACGCATTTATCAGGCGTTCATGCCGACGTGGTGCCTCTTCGAGAGACTACTAAACGCAGTAGTATAGTCACGCAGCTCCCTTCAGTCGATTCCCTAATTTATGACCCCTAGTTTGGTGCCGTTTCAATTGACTAGTCCAACAAGTAGAATAGTCACACAGCTCACATGTCAATGTATCACCAAGTTTATGCTTCCCAGCTTGGTGCCGTTTCAATTGCCTAGTCCAACAAGTAGAATAGTCACACAGCTCACATTTCAGCGTATTTCCTAATTTATGCTTGCTAGCTTGGTGCACTTTCAATTTATTGGCCCAATAGGTAGAAAAATCACACAGATCACATTTCAGTAGCTTCCCTAATTTATGCTTGCTGGCTTGGTGACGTTTGAATGCACTAATCCAACAAGTAGAATAGTCACACAGCTTAAATTTGAGTAGTTTCCCTAATTTATGCTTGCTGACGTTCGAGTATACAAGTCCAACAAGTAGAATAGTCACACAGCTCACATTTCAGCATATTTCCTAATTTATGCTTGCTACCTTTGTGTCTGTAACATAGTCGCAGAGCTCACATCTCACTAGTTTCCCCAAGCTGTGCTTCCTGGCTTGGTGCAACTTGAAGCTATTTCCATAAGCGGTGGTGAATGCACACTGCTCGCACTTGAACCATTTCTCTTTGCTGTGCTTCCTGCTTTGATGTCGCTTAACATATTGCACGTGCGTTGAGGAATAGTCACACAACTTGCAATTGTATAATTTTTTTACCCTCCGTTTTCCTTTTTCATGTCGCTTGATTATATTCTGTCCATAAAAAGATACCAATTTCAAAGCAATGCTTTCATCATGTTTCACATCTAAACCCAATTTTGATTTATAGGAATGAAGACCAGAATAACTAGAAGACTCAAACTTAAAATCAAACCCTAAATTATGCTCGTCACGTAGGTGCAATTCAAGTTCGTCCTTCCGAGTACTCGAGTAATCTCAATGTGCACACAGGAAGCGTATTGATTTGAGGCTGTCCGGAGGGTTGACAACACCACTGCCGCTACCCGACACATCTGACGGTAGCGAGTCAGCGCTGCCTTGAGATGCTCCAGCTGCTCTCTGGTGAACAGCACTTGTGTTGCACGCACCAGAGCTGCCTTCCCTCAACTCTGCTTCTGCTTGCTCAGAACGCGCCTCAGCACAGGCATCGTCTACTTCTTTCTTGAAGGTAAGGGCAAAGGGGGCAGCGCTCATTTTATCCTGGAATCAATAACGTGAATCATTTGTAAGCACACAAATATTACGTTTCCGAATGTGCATGAATCCCTTCAATTTGAAGGGATTCATACCCTTCAATATCCCTTCAATTTGAACTGCAAAAATTGCCAGTCTGTAATACAACAAAAATTTTGCTTTCATAGAGTTCAATTTCTGAAAATCTTTGTGGAAACAAAAATTAATGGGACAAAATTGACTAAATACTGAAATTGACACAAAGTAAAAGCCTGGACAGGAGGTAAAATAGAACCTTCCAGCCAAACAACTGTCAGCCAGTTAGTCAGCAGTCTTTTACTCAGCTGTCAGTCAGTCGGTAGTCAGAGTTGGAAATCAGTCATTCAGTTAATCTCAGTCAACCAGCAGGCTGTCAGCCAGCCAGTAGCAGTCAGGTGATAAGTCGTTGTCAGTCGTATTCAGTCCCGAGTTTTCGACTGAGTCTGCCAGAGTACAACTGACTGATAGCTGATGGACTGCCTGCCATTAAAGTGAACATGACGACCAAAATTTCAAAGGCAGAAAATTAGGCCAGGCACCCACCCATGAATTTACGGCAGATATCGGGCATAATAGCAACTAAATACAGAAACAAAAGAGACCAGGTTAGACAGGACAGCAACAAAGTAAAGAAAAGAGAATGGCCAGGTTAGACAGGACAGCAACCAATGAGATCAGAAAACAGGCGCTTAATTTAGGTAAGACAGCAACAAAGAGCATATCGGCTGCGAATAAATTCAGGCCCTACTGCGTCCACTGACTTTAGCGTGGACAACATTGCCTATCCAAAAATTCTCCGAGCAGGTAACTTTCCCTGAAAATAGAAAATAGAAAACCTGCCCCTTGAATTCCCACATGGCATAGAACTGCAGAAAATAAATCATATTTTCATTCGATGTGAGCTGCTAACATCAGCCACAACAAAAACCTAACCCATTGGTTCGTTGCATGGATGTCCTACATGTCGAAATGCGAAGTTATGGATGCGCTGGCGCTGGCAGGCGAGCGAAACTAGACTTCCCCAATACTAAATTTATACAACACAGCTTCAAAGGTTTTAGGAAAGGGTTAAGAGCAACGTATCACTTCATACATTTGACGTTTGCCCCATTCTATCCAAGTAACATTGATTATCACAGAAACTCAGCCCAGGAAAAGTTCATGTGGCCTAACAAAAATAAAAAACAGTGTTTCAGTTTGCACATCCCGCTACACTAGCACTAGATGTTTTCAGCGCAATAGAGACAAAATTAAGAAATGAGATGACAGAATATGACTTAAGACACTCATGCAAAATGCCAGTAGAGTAGACATGATACACTGTAGTAGGACGTGTTTTCTCTATCGGTTTCACATGGAAACCGAGAAAAAATATTCAAAAACTTAATAGAAATGATTCTTTAGAAACTAAACTGGTAAACACACTGTGAGGTAAAACATAGTTTTAGGATTTTTTGCAGTTGGAAAATAACTAGACTAAATTCACAGCAGGATTTTTTCCAATTTTAATCATAAACAATTCTGGAACAACAAAGGGCCTCAGTAGCAACAATGAAACAAACACAACTTGACACAAAGAGAAGATGTAAAACATGAGAGTCACCTATAAATTTAAAAATTTGGACAATAATGCAAAGATCAAATGAATTTAAATTAAAAAGCATTCCAGAGAAGCATAGACAACCAAGTGATGCACCTGAGGTTCCTGATGCCAGTCAATGGGCTCCTCCTTCACTGTGATGTCCTCCGGCTCATCGTCAGGCACTTCATTTTTGACCATCTTTGTTATTGGACGATTTCAGCTTTTTGGAATTGCAACTGCAAAAAATGAAAAAATTTGACAGATAAGTTCTCTGGGAGCTTAAAACTATGTATTCCATTAATGAAACATCATCAATAGAAGGAAAATAGCTAACATATGAACCCTCAACCTCATTATCATGAACTGAATTCATTTCTAGGTTCATCATTGAATGCTGCTTTTCACAAAAGAAAAAGTAATGACAACTTTAGGGAAAAGATGTCGCAAATGAAACCAAAATGGTTTCTTATTGCAGAGCTCTTTCTTTCCAATAAATTCAATTATTCTAGAGTTACCTTCAGAATATCATCGTCTTATAATTAGGAAGAAAAGCTTCCAGCCGGAATGGAACTCTGGTTTACAAATAAAGTTGTACACTTCGTGCATCAGAGTACATTGGATGAACATTGCGTACTCTTTGCACTCGAGTTTGTGAGCATTCTCTTACGAGATTCAAAACAGGATCAATTTTGTCATTTTTCCGTTGTTTACGAACATTCTGACGAGTGCAATATTATAATTTTTATTAATCAAATTCCGGTCTTGGCACAACCACAGTTTTATACAGATGTGCTCATTCTAGAGTCCTTGTACATTTTTAAACTTAAGAAGGTTTTAGACAAAATTTGTAGTCCATTTCCTCTAGCCATAGATAAGAAATGACTGCTAATTAACGTTATTTTACAACTTGTTCTTAGATTTCTCATTCTAAACAAGTTTATTTTCGTTTTGTACCTTTTCACAATTCTTATCACCGATGATGGCTTGAGGCCAAAATGTTTGAAATTAGGAAGTTTTATTGCAATATACATTGTACCTTAAATCATCAGAGTAGCTTATTTTCTTCTTTCCTTTTTATTATGATGGCTATAGCTCCCTGATGCCTTATATGAAAAAAGATACTAATAAAAAGTGAAAGCAGTAACTGCTAACAAAAAAAAAAAACAGCAGTGAACTGACCAAAGACATGACCATGAAATGATAAAAACACTATTCACCTTCAACAAAAATAAGGCCAGCCTAACTTCCAGCTCAGAATTTTCTATGTTCCCATTATGTGTGCCAATTCCTGAAGGTACAATAGTACCATCTGCCTCAAATTAAGGGAACCATTTTGAAAAACTGGAAACTTTTTTTCTATTGGACGCACGTCTATGAAAATTTGCAGACTACTAGATCTCCAAATTCGTAACAACTTTTATTGAAGAAGTTTTTTTCAATTGGGGCATAGAAAATTAATTATTCCTTATAATAAAAAAATATATTCGTAGAATAAAAAGAAGAACCAGAATAAAACCGAACATTACATTCATTGCAAACGTTTCGGAATTAAAGTTCCATCATCAGTGCTGAAACGGGAGAAAAGATAAAAATAATTTGTCTATTTTACGAAACAAAAATATATATATGTATATTCCACAAACCAACCTAAATGTCTAAAAAGCCTAATTTTTTCATTCATACTCAAACAATAGCATACTCCTAATTCACACAAGCACACATGTATACGCTAATTAAGATACAACAGCAAAACACACTATGCACACACACACACACACATACACATACAGAATTACGTCAGTAGGTGGGGGCGATTGATAACTTTACGGCACTAATGTCTTTGTTGAGGTTAGGTTTATGAGTGAATATGAAAAGGGACTCTTAAATTCTTAGGTCATGCTCACTGTTAGCTCGGCATAAAGTGGAAAATTAGTATTTTTGAATGAATGGTTTGCATTTTCACAGTGATCCCTAATTGCTGATTGGGGTGGAATGGTTAGTGCACGACCGGTTCTATGAGATA
>JACJUY010009035.1:21097-35029 GCA_014220935.1 Platorchestia sp. MABIK | reverse complement strand
TTTTGAATATCTGCCCCAACAAGCTATTTCAATATTAGTCCCTGGTGTCTAGGAATACAAAGTTTATACGACTATGTACGTGAAAACTGTCATAAGTATTTTCACCCCACAAAGTTCGTCATATATAGCAAAGCGCAACAAAGATCTTCCGGGACTATTACTCACAAAACCAGTGTCACATTATAACGATGCATATTTTAATATATAACAATTTCCCTCCCTTTAGATGAATATATGACAAAAGGAAGGAAGAACTCAACAACCTATTCGCATTACAGGTTTAGTTATTCTACCTGATTTACGAGATTCATTTTGTTCAGGTGAACTGCTAACATGCTGCAAAGCAGAAGGCTCAGCCGCCTTACTACTAGAAGAATGAAGCAGCTGATTAGAGTGTCTCTTCCAGATTACATTCAATGCTAAGATTTTATCCTGAAAGATATTAACAGCAACTTTACTAACAATTATTCCCTTCAGCCACTTGTGACAATTTCTTAATTAAATTCAGAGCAAGAACATGATCACCGACATCAAATTGAGTTACATACATGGGCTTAGACCTGGACACAGAATATTTAGGATCAACTCTATCTCTGGAAGTAACAAATTTACGATTGTTGAGAGCAACAGAGGGAGCAATTTTTGTGACACTATGAGGAATACAATGTGATTGAAATAACGCGTAATTAGTTTGTACATCAGAGAAATTATGAACAGAGTTACCGTCACAAGTATCGTTCCTAAGTTTTTGTAGAGTGCTTCGTTTTTCCGCTGCAGAGACTCGCGTGAGCTCTGCGTAACAAAATCTTCTCTTCCGACGTTGCCATGACAATCGCACCTTTCCGGCTGCACCACGTAAGTGCGGGCTGTGTGAAATTCTCCCCGTGTAGGTCCCCCTCGTGTAGTGGGTCCCCCACGTGTAGGCTCCGCCGGAGGAGGCTGTGATGCAGTAGTAGATTTGCAAACTTTAGATATGTGGCCTATATTCCTCAAGTTTTACATTTCAATTTCAAAGCAAAGCAATTCTTTGCAAGATGCTTTTGCCTAGCTCCACAACGGATGCATATGTGGTTCGGCTGTAATTTTTCTGTTGTGAAAAACGATGAAGATGAATCCTCACGAATAGTATCTTGAGCATCGGAACTTAACTGTTAGATGAGTTTTGCATGTTCAACACACTCGTTGAACGATTTTCTATCACACTTCTGTAGAACTGCACTGAGAATTTGCGATGAACGTAGACCAGCAACGGAAGCATCGCTGGAGAGACGATCGCGACAGCAATTATCGTAGTTGCACGCAGATGCTAAGTCATTTAACATTTTAGCATAACTTTCTATGGATTCATTAACACTTTGCTTTCTGTTTAGAAATGTAACAGACGCGCCGACAATCGATTTCTTGATTTCAAATTGTTGGATTAATTTTTCTTCTAGTTCATCACACGTAGCATCAGTGAGTTATGTAGGTTTAATTCGTCGTTGTTGATCAGTAATGATGTTTACAGGCAAGGCTTTAACTAAAATACTAGCTTTCTTACTGCCATTGTTTCCCGATTTCTGAAGAGCGTCTGCACACTGTACTTATAGTCGTTGGAGATATTCACACACTGTTTCTTCTTCAACGTCGAATGGAGGACAGCTAACTGTAGAATGCGCCATCTTGGTTTCAGAGCACTTATAACACTTTTTGGTTTCATAGCACAAAGTTCAAATTCACATTGGAGATTCGAAATCTTCATCGCCAAATATGTTGTGTCGTTTCTTTCAACACAACTTGAGGTATTTTTAGCTGTAGCTGCAAACCACAGTATCGGTAGCTTTAGACTACCAAGGCAGGAAAAGTAAACGCTCAGGATCTCATGTATCTGTGTACTCGCTCTGTAGGTTACATACGTCCTCTTAAGGGGTCACTTCAAAATTTAAATTTTTTCCATCCGATTCGTTTGAAATTTGGCCAGTATATGTATTTGTTGAAAGTAAACTTTTTTAACACATGTAACTTTTTCGATTCAGGCCTTATTTTTTCGAAAAATACGAAGAATTAAATTTTTGGTTCATTTTAATGGATATTTCAAAGGAATAGAAGTCATTGAGTTTTTGTGCTAGAACAAAAACAAAGACATATTTAGAAACCTTGAAACATTTCTAACAAAAGTATGGTAGAAAATTTTTATATATGATTCTTCGTTTTTTTATTTGATCACTAACTCGCATATACACTAATTTTGGGTTATGAGCTTGATAAAATTTTTTTTTTGTACAATTGAGAAGTTTGCTACCATACTTTTGTTAGAAATGTTCCAAGGATTCTAAAACTGTTTTTTTCTACAATAAAAACTCACTGATTTCTATTCTTTTGAATGTCGAAAATAAGTTTTGTTAGTTATATGGCATAAATAAATTTTTATCTGAACTGTAATATAATGGACAATTTATGTAATTGAATGCTGTTTTAATTTTTATTTCGATAATCTCCATGCATAACTTCATGTTCATACTGTAAATTATAATTTACAATAAAAAAATCTCTTTTCTGAAAATTATGAACTTTTATATTTGTAGGCTGACTCTTATGAAATTTTACTATTATATGCAATTTTTAAAAATAAGCACAATTTCATTCATTCATTTTTTCGATTCAGGCCTTAGTTTTTTGAAAAAATTTGACATATTGGTATTTTAGTTCATTTATTTTGAAATATCAAAAGAATAGAACTCATTGAGTTTTATTTCTGGAGAAAAACCAAAGACAGATTTAGAATCCTTGAAGCATTGTAAACAAAGTTAAGGTAGCAAATTTTCCATTTCCCATTTTCTTTCTTTCCATATGGGGTCGAAAATTCAGGATTTTTGGTACCCTTTCACTCCCCTGGGGGGGATCTAGTGTCCGTAGCAATATAATATTTTAGGACCGAATAGTCCACCGGCTAAGGGCCCTTTTTCAACCCAAACACAACCAATACTCATCGGACCGAAAGGGGCCTGGGGCGACCCCCTTAAACCAGCGCGTAACAAAGACCTTCCGGGACCCTCAAGGCCAAGCGCCGCAAGGACCTTCCGGGCAAAGCGGAACAAAGATTTTCCGGGCCTCGTAAACCTCAGCCTCCGGAACTCTCACTCACAAAACCAGTGTCACATTATAACGATGCATATTTTAATACATAACAGCATCCCACTGATAAACCAAAATATTGACTTCCCGAATTAAAGAGTTTTCAGTGGATTCATTTAATATCTAAATATCTTGCGGCCCGAAACACGGTGGGAACTTCTGCAAATAGGCCGATGTATGAACGTGCCTGAACTTGACTCTCTTGAGCTAACACTTCACGCACAGTTTGGCGTAGATAAGTTTCAGCTTCCAATTTACCGACGTACGATAAAAAAACGACATGAAAACTCGGCGTTCAACCAAATCAAATGATGGAAATGATTTCAGTTGAGTACAATGTCGTGGATAATTAGGGAATTATAGTTCTGGATAATCACTCATTTTTTTAGGTTTCTTCTAAAAGAAATTAGAAAACTTCTGACTGCCGTCGATACTTGCTGTTAGTTGAAGTTTGAACTGTTTATTTCCAAAAATTTGAGACAAAAAGTCAACATGTTGGACCTGTTGTCGGCAGGTATCCCAGTCAAAAACTTTCTTTCACCAGTGAGAAAAATAATTTGAGGGCCAACTGCGTTCACTGTGGACGAGTGGATAGGCCGCTGCGAGACAAACAGCAGTGGAGCAAAGCAGAGCAGAGCAGTTGTGACCCTCGGGCAGCTGCGAGCTTATGCTAGCAGGTTAGGTGGCCAAACAAACAGCAGTGGCTAGTCCTGAGTCCGCAGCAGTTGCAATCTTGGCGCCAAGAAGAGCAGTGTGTTGTGACTGTGGTTACCTCAAATTTTGCTTATTAAATAGCTGTAGAACTGGCAATATTTCATCTAATTAAGTTTATTTATATATATTGGTATAGAACGCATTATGTTGTTAGCATTACAAGTACATCCATACGCGGTCATATATTACTTTTGATTTCCCTACAATATTTCGACACACAATGAATTAAATGGCTTTTATACTGTTTTACAATTGCTTCAGAAAATCCACATGAAATGAATTGCATGACATGCAAGTCTTGATTGCTGATAGAACAATCATGCAAATAATTTACTGACGAATGAATTGAAGCTTTACAGATACTTGAATCTGAATCATTTTGCTGTGCTTTACGTGTAGAGACGTTACAGAACAAGGAACTTATTCGTTCAAGCGTATAAAGGTGTAAATTTATGTATATACAACCCGAATTTAGAATTAATAAATTAATAAACATTTCAAAGTTTGAAAGGATCTTTTGTATTTAGCTTGCGGCACAAAGTTCCAATTTAATTGCTATTTTGCAATAAATCTCGAACATCACAACCGTGTTTTGGAGAAACTAATAGTTTTTTCAGCTGCATGTTTTCAAAGTTATTTTTTCTAATGTAATACGGATGAAACGCAAGCTTAAATATTTCAGCATCTGCCATGCCTAGGGCTTCGCGCTTGTCCAGACAAAGTTCAAGATCCTTCCTCTCCACATTTAATTCTCACATATGACCTAACCTGTCTTTCCACAGTATTCCTTAGGAGAAAAAGATTACTGTTTAAAACTAAAAACTGTTTGTTGATTCATAAAATAGGTATGTTTGAATCAATTTTAGTGCCGTGTGCTAAACACAAAAGACCTGATATAAAATATTCGGGAGTGATACGTTTTAAAGTATAGGTATTGACAAAGAAAATGCTTGATATTGGTTTAGTTTTAAATTTTTGAGGTGGAAAATACCTGCATATGTATAAATGATTATACAAGCGTACCTACCACTAACTTTCATAGCTTCTGCAATAAATGACCATTGTTCATTAACATAGTCATGATCGGAATATTATGAATGAGATGCACCCCAGATCGCAGGAATAGCTTGCTCTGGGGAAATCAGAAGTTCGACATCTCCCCATCCCTCGTATGAACTTTAGGGTGCAACTGACTGCTAGAGGGGCTTTCACACGATCAGTTTTTTCGTCAGTCACACTCACGATCACGGACTGCAGTCAAAACACTTTCTTTCACACGTACGTTCTCTTTACTGAAGTCGCGTGTCTCTGGCAAGCTTGAAAATTCTTCACTATGCGTTGTCAGGAGAGGTTCGTAGTAGTCAAAGTAAGCTTACTCATCTGCTTTACGGTCAAAAAGAAGAAGAAACACCACAAATAGATAGTGGGTAAAAGATTGGCTGACTAAACATCCAGAAAATGGGAGTTATAACCGGATTTGCAGAGAGTTAGGGCTAAATATCCAGATTTCGTTCACTAATTATTTGTCACATACCTCCTTTTTTTTTCAGGATATGAAAATTTGGTCACACCAAATCTAACAACTACTACCAATCTAATAATCTACTTCATAATAACTTCAAGGTACAGGTAATATATTCCCCCCGTCCTGTACGGTTGCGCATGTACCAGCATGGGTGCAGCTCGTAAATTGAATATTTTTGTTGAAGAACTTTACACGTTCATTTCCTAGAATCACCGTGATTAAAACGTAGAAATAGCAATTAGAATCTTACGCGCATTTTTTTCGAACTGTATAGTAGAATGCAGGCGTAAAAATGGCAACCGTACGCAAATACTCTAAAACATAATAAACCTTTCAAATTACTGCATGATGAAATCTAATATTGTGTGTGAATGTGACAGCGGTTCGGGTAAACTGATAAATGCTTAGATTTATTTCACGGAACATTTTTATGCTGAAATTAAATATTAAAGAGAATTCACATACAAAGTTTTGAAATTATTATGAAAATGCCAGATAAATTACTGAAATCGGACTTATGGCAGGATGCTGATCTTTTTGCATTTTAATAAGCAAAAATAATGCACATTTGCAGCATTTCTTGTGTGAATATTAAATAAGAATGAAAATCCTTTGTAAATGGCTCTCACACTACTATAAGACGAATGCATTTTGATATGCATGTAACAAATTAAATATTTTTTCCCCCATCATTCTGAATACTAAGAAATTCGCACCTTATAATCAGGTGCTATCCCCTGCAAAATAATAAATTTATTGGAAGAAACGTTCTAACTAAACTGGCTTCGAAGCATATCAATTTTTTGTCAAACCATTCTCATATAAACTAATATTGTGTTGCTTCATTGCCTTAATAACATATTTGAGCGAATTCCTTCTTATATCTCTGCTCGTGTAGTGTGACTTTTCGCTCTCCAAAAGCAGACAGCTCACAAAAATAGCTAACAAAAGAAGCCATCACTTCCCGAGGCCAGGCGAAGACCATTTGATTTGCAAGAGCAGCGACAAACATCGTCACTATACGCTGGGAGGGCAGGAAGTGACTCACAAATAGGAGCAAAGGGGCAGTTAAACCAAGTCTGTCAATGAGTGACGTTTAGAGAGCAAAGAGAGAATGCATGCCCAAATATGGTGTTGCGGAGCTGTGAGCGTGAGTGTGACTAACGGAAAAACTAATCGTGTGAAAGCCCCTTAAGCGGTGTTTTATCATCCAAGAAAAAACATCAACCAAGACAGCGCTGCTCTGCCATGCTCTGTGCTACTTGTCTGGCCACCCTAATAGGAATACCACTAACATAAAACACCGCGTCAGCTCTGCTCTGCTCTGCTCCATTGCTGTTTGTCAGGGCGCTTAAGGCCTGTTTACACGATCATCGAGTGCGCGCGTGAGCAGTGAAAAGAGGCGCATGCCCCGCCCACTTTTTTTCGCTTCAGGCGCATTTAATTGCTCAATGACAGTGCGGGCTTTGCTCATCTTCTTGGTGCTGGCCAGAACCATGAAGACGAGCATTGAGCAAGTAAATGCGTCTGTAATTGAGCAAGCAAATGCACCTGAAGTGAGAGCAAGTGGGCGGGGCTTCCGCCTCTCTTCACTGCTCACACGCACACTCAATGATCGTATAAACAGGCCTTTAATTAAGAACGCGCCCTTCACGGGAAAGTGTCGGTAGTTCGAATCCCGGCAGTGCAGCCCGGTGATTGTTCCCCGTTGGAAAAAGGGAAAACTCAGCCGCAATTCCCCACTCCACTCAGATGTCGGAAACGGGTACCGGCTTGATCGGGGGTAACCGTCATTGCGTCCTGGTGTTAGTTATAAGGCATTTGAAAAACCAATGTACATGACATGTATCAGGCTTGCTTGATTGCAACAACGTATCCTTTTTCTGATCGTGGATCACAATTTACCATTTGCAGACAGTGGAGTGTTTATTATTTATTAATACGGGAAGTGTAATAATGCTAGAGGTGCGTAATGGCCGAGTTGACTGCCAGCAGCATCACGATTTTCGAGTTCGTATCGAGTTCAGCTAGAAGATATAAATAAATCCATGCCTTTGTGGTAGATATCCTGTATACGTCAAGAGATAAATAGTCCTGAGCTGATGAAAATTGGACCTTAGTTTTTGACAATGCACATGTTGCATGTGTGGATGTTTGTACGCGTTGCACATTCACTTGATTCCGTACATTTGAACCTATCTATCTTCAATTGTAATGGTTACCTTTGTCCTAGCGTTTGAGCTGTTGACCTTTCAAGATACACCCGAGAAGAAATTATTCCTCATGTTAGTTATAAATAAGCTATACTCTAGCAGCCCAGAAAACCAGGTAAGCCGATAGAAGTGGAAGTAACCTATATTAGACTTATACCCTCGTAAAAATCTGATCATTTTTTTGTCTGTGTGTTTGGCTGAATGCTACTGTCCAAGCCTTGCTTCCTGTAATTGCAAGGAAAAATTCTACTCCGTTACAGTAATGTTATAAGGTAAAATTCAATTTTCTTTTCCTCACCGAAGATGATGCATGTCTTTTATTAATGTGAAGGGAGAAATTTTTTTGTTCTCCTTAGTTCAATTTATCATGCTGAAAGTCCAAATTCAGAAGCTAAATTAATATATCCTGGATCTGCCACAAGAAACAATAAAATGAACAAAAAATTATAAAACATCCGGAGCTAATTAGTCATCATCCAGTGACTGATCGAATTGAAAAATCGAATTCAGTTATGAATTTTAATATGTACCTACTCAGCTGATCAGGTTTATTATAGAATAAATACGATACATGTATTACTCTGAGGCAATATTTATGTTCGTCAACGGTTGTCTAGATAGTCACTAGTGAACAAATGTTCGTCCGATTCTTTGGCAGCTTCAGCAATTATCCAACAGAAGTACACAGAGTGCCAATCTGTTGAAAATCAGGCTGGACCACTTCTAAGGTTTTCAACACTCCTTGGACGTAGCTTTGGGGTATTACAACTTTTCTATTTTTCGAGGTCCGAAGAATTCCAGGAAAAAGCTATATGGTAGAAGAAAACGTACGTTTCCTAAAAAGTTTAAACCAAAGTCAACATGATGGTTCGTGAAAATTAGTTAAAATGAAGATTCATATTTATTTTGCCTAAATGTAAAAAATATTCTGAAATGTATAACTTACTTGAATTAACTGTTAGCAAAAAATTAAAAATGGGCTCTCTTTGTTAGCCTTATGTTGGAAAAAATGATGAGGCCCTAAAAACTCTGTGGAACAAAATAGGATGATATTTTTAGACGTTGATACAGAAACACTTTGAACGACATGTCCATCATATTAATACATGGGCTTGCTTGATTGTGCATTAATGACATATTGTTGAGGGTACGATGAGTGAACATAAATAGAAGTGCTTAAAAAACCGATCGCTTTCTTTTCAGTAATTTAATCCTAGGAACGTCGCTGAGTAATAGCGGTCAACGAATAACTAATTGAAATAATTATACCCAATTTAAACAGGCAATGATGATTGTTTCGAAACAGTGGAGTCGACCAGCCAACGCAGAGCTGTGTACAACACGCACATCATAAAAATACAAACAATCATTCATGCTGAAATAAAGTCATGTATAGTTGCCCTGAATACAATGTATCGAACGAAATAAATGAGGTGAATGGGTTTTATGTAGAGCCCAAATCGTAGATTACATACCTTTTTATTTACGTATCATATTTTGAGATTCAGAAAAAATGAAACGTATAGGTTGGGATAGGGATAAATCTCATTTTATAGCAGTAAAGCTCATGTGCTACCGCCATTTATAAAACCCCTGTGTTATTTATGATGTATTTGTTAATGTTATATGGTTGCATAACGTTATATGAGTGTGATCGTCAAAATTTTCATTTTTTTTATGAATTAAAACGCTCCTTTTTTCTTCTAAAATTGTCGACCATACTGTTCGTAATCTTCAAAACGAAAGGTCTTAAATTAAAGACACCGAGTGAACTAGCGTCTAAATTTTGAGAGGAGTATAGAAGATCGGTAGACCTAAGTTGAAATGAAAGTGCATAAGTCATTTTTGGTTTCCAATCCACTCTTATTACAGTAATTATTATTATTGTATTACAATAAAAAAACACTCTGACAATTGATTTTTATAAGGAATTATTACCATAATATAGGAAGTTATAATTAATTAACCCTTGCATTAATTTAGCATATAGATAACAAATGAACAAAATTAACTTAGCGAGTTTGCGGTTAAATTCTTTAGATAAAATATGTATTGATATAAGTCTAGAAACAATAGACATTTGTCTAAACTATCTGTTTGTTGGTGTTAATTTAGTCATTGGCCTAACCAAACCTCTGTTCAAAACCCTTCTTCAGCTCTCTGTTCTTAATTCCTTTTTTAAGTTTGGGGATAAATTTAATCAACAACTTGATAGACTGGGTTTGGGTCTGCCACTGGGGCCCACTTTAGCTAATATTTTTATGCGCTATCATGAACAATTAACGATGGCTTGGCTCTTGTTCTCTAGCCAGTATTTTACAGACGATACATAGACGATACTTTCTTACTGTTTAAAAGTCCCATGCATTGTATTTTATTTTAAGGATACCTGAATTCTCAAGACCCTAATATTAAGTTTGCTACGGAAACGGAGAAACACAATTCCCTTTCGTTTTTGGATAGTAAAATTACCCGCAAAGATGGCCGATTTCAAAGTTCTGTTTTTCGCAAGCAAACGTCCACTGGCCTAGGAATGAGTTTCTTTAGTTTCTGCCCATTTATATGTAAAATTAACAGAGTAAAAACATTATTCTCTAGCACTTACAGTGTCTGCTCTTCGTTTCATGGCATTCATTGCGAATTCGAGCTTTTGAAATTATGTTTTAATCAAAATGGCTTTCCTACCGGACTTGTGACTTCATGTGTCAAAAATTTTTTAAATCATAAATTGTATTCCCTCGTCATTTCCGTTCTTCGGCAAGCAGTCTGAGAGACTCAAAAAGGATCTTTGCTTGCTGCTGTCTAAGTACTTTTTACATGTGGACTTTAAAATAGTATTAGTTAATGTGTTTAGAACAGAGTCCCATTTTACTTACAAGGACAAACCACCTAAAGGCACGCTCTCCTCTGTCATTTATAAATATTGTTGCGCACGGTGTGCGTCAGAATACGTGGGTTCGACCATTCACGCCCTGGATATTCGTGTGGCTGATCATGCCGGCGAGAGTATTCGAACAAAACAATTAATCTCTTCCCCATCCCAATCAGCTGTTCGCTCTCATGCAGAGAGTTTGACCTCCGAGTTCGGCTAGATGATTTTAAAGTAATTTCTTCAACATCCCGTGCAATAAACCTTTTCAAACAAGAATCCCTGTTAATTTTAAAAGATAAATCTATCTTAAACAACACACGTCCAGCCTTCCCCCTGCAATAAGTGTAGTCTCTCTCTGTCTCTTTTTATGCATAAATTCCACACATGAATGTATTTTAACTATCTTAAATAACTCTTTAATTTTGTATATTTTTTCAGGAAGTTGAGAATGACCAACAAATAGGTCGAAACGTTTTTTTTATTATTAAAATGTTAAAAAAATATGAATTCGATTAAAGCGATTTCCTTTGCTCTTATATTCTTTGTGAGGGCAGTAAGCTATTCAGGCATGAAGGCATCGGGGGAGATATTCAAAGCTTTTAATATTGGCAATGGATTGTATGATTCTGCGTTTCAAATTAGATTTTATTTCAGAACTGGAGCCCATTTACTCAACGTTCATCTCATGTTGGAGGCGTGGAATGTGTTTCCTGAGATGAAATTTATCTTTTTATATTGGCACTCGTTCTACATATTTCGACGACAACAGAAAACTGGTATTTGGTAATCCCACGACTGCCGCTGTTGTGGGCTGCATGGAGAACGATCTACAGATCATTCGATTTGTAAATTAATTGAATCTTGCGCCAGCAGTATTGGAATTCTTTCCTTTGAGTGTGTTCCATCATGAATATTGTCATCTCAATTATACTTTGTTTATATCGTTGAATAATGCAAATTCACAAATGTTGGGCTATGGTGCCGTGGATATAATTTTCACACCAATGTGAATGCCTTCTTGCAACCTCGATCAACGTCATTTGGGCGGAATTTCCACGGCTGAAAGTCGGAACTGTTATAGCTAGCAAGTTGAATTATATATTTTCATATCGAACTCGAGGACATTATAGTTATTGTTAAGCTTACTCATAGAAGCGTCACAATTACTAACTCGTGCATGGTTACGACATTTGAGTCAACCCAATTTTAGTGGTAACATAATTTTTTATTTTTCTCGACATGCACAAGTCTCCCACATAAATTGGAAATAATAGTCCATGGCTCGGGAAAATCAGTTGCTAAAATTTGTTGCTGCTGAAAATTTATAGAAGATGTGAGTGCAGTCTCATTTTTCCGCAATCCTTGAAAATATGTTTACTATCTTGATTAGATAGTAGCTGTCCTTCAGAGATTCTATAATCTAAGCACTCGATTGCAGACGCAAAACAATGTGTGATGCAACAGCGCAAGGAGTACCGTACTCAAACCATATTTATATTCTCGCCTTCGTTCAAAGCTATAGACTGGTCGATTACATGGAAGTCACACTTAAAGAATAAAGCGAAAAATTTATGCAATTGGAAGGATTACGACAAAAAAAAAATTCAGATTGGAAAACTTTCTTCTTCACTGTTATGGAGGACAAACTCATGTGTTTAAACAAAAAATTGGGAATGGATAAATAAAGAGCCAGCGAAATCCATTGCTAATAAAAATTAGGAGCACATTTAGGCCCACGGTTGGGTGCGTTAAAAGCCGATAACTGCATGAATGTAAATTTTATTTTTGGACTGTGTTCATTTTAGTCTGAGATACTTTAATTTAAAAACCGACGGTCGTATTATAAGATACACACTGATATAATGATTCAATGCCTTGCAATGTCTTGTTCCCAGTGATTGAAACATGGAGAAATTGAGTATGGACCCGTCGACTTAGTCGAAGGTAAGACCTCGGTTGATGACTTGCAGTGTCGAGTGAACTCGAAATGACTCTGCCGGCTACTTGAGGACCTTGTTTTGAAGTGTCAGGCTGCGCAGTCTGATAGCTTTGGAAGCATGCTATTGGTTGCTTTGGAGTGCCAGGTTAGTGTGCGTTGTATTGAGATAGGTTAGGGTAATCATAAAACATAACAGCACGAACACAATGTACGAGTATATCAGTGAATGCACAATGAGACACAGGCTAGGCTTGCAATTACAGAGTGAGTTGGTTACATGGCTACAGTGGGAGAAGGAATGAGGGCAAAGACAGGGGGAGAACCAGAAATACGGTTCTAAAAGCAGAGTGCTCTTTAAACACATTCTGATACAAGAGCAATGGAACATTACTCGCATAATACGCAAACACATTCAAGGTGCTACAATTAAAATTTCAACACGTAGTTCATGCGAGTAGCTCGCACTCCAGTCGTGATGCGGGCTACCTCATCGAGTAGCACCGGGCAGCTTACAATTGCAATCGATGAGTGATATGAAAACAGGTAGCTCAAACTCGGCTGTAGTGGCGAGTGACCGAGTCTTTACGCTGATGTTTTTTCAAGCGCCAATAATTAAATCAGTGTTTGAATAATATTATAGACATGACTTTCGAAATCATCATCGTAAATGATGGTTAAACTGACTGTGTGTACTTTTAGGAATTTTCTTTCTGTCAACTACGCAGAAAGATTGTGTCTAAAAATCCATGTTCAACTAATTTAGTCCATTACTTTATTTATTCTACATCGGAGCGGCCTAATTGAGATTACCAGCGGGTTCATCAACCGAAATTCTGTCTCTCTCTATTCTCTAGTTACTCTCACCATCATTCTTGTTATTTGGCTTTGCACCCAAAATCATTACAATTCATTTTGTAATTCATTAGGCTAAATTTTTCTCTTTTTTTTTGGTGTAATTTGTAACACCCATTCATCGAGAAACTGTTCTCTTTGAACATTCATACATTCTTTCGTCGTGACATTGAACGAGAATTAAAGATCTGATTTTGGCGTACAATGCACGATGTGAATTTAATTAAGTCTCTTATGTATAAATAGATCAAATGCATATGAATAATCTCTTGCAAGTGACAATCTTGAATTTCTTTTCCTATCACTATGAAAAAAATGCCCGCAGCCGAGTTAATATAATTATTGTGAAGCCATTACAACGAGTTTACTCTGTTAGGGCAAATTTGAGCTGGCACGATAGCACTTGTTAAACCAATAGACATGTTTCTTCCAGAGTAGTGGTTCTTTACCTTTTTTCTCTAATTCTCCCTTTTTAGTGATCCAACTCTCCTTTCCCCACGACAGCTACTTCCTTTTACTTATCTGTGACATTCCTAACACAGCAGTGTTGTCACTTTTACCCAAATATGACATGCAATACCTCATTATGGTTGTTTTTGTTATTAAAACAGACTTTAAATGCCTAGGATTTGTAAAGTAAGTCAACATTCGAATGTTATGTTTTAGATTTTGAAATACTATCGATTTTTTATGGGTGGAAACT
>JACJUY010009034.1:0-35035 GCA_014220935.1 Platorchestia sp. MABIK | reverse complement strand
ATTAGGCTTTTTAGACATTTAGGTAGGTTTGTGGAATATATATGTGATTTTTGTACTGTAAAATAGACAAATTATTTATATCTTTTCTCCCGTTTCAGCACTGATGATGGAATTTTAATTCCGAAACGTTTGCAATAAATGTAATGTTCGTTTTTACTCTGGTTCTTCATTTTATTCTACGAATAAAATTCTCGAAGAATCGCCCTATTGGAAATATAATTTGTTTTATCGAAATTAAGGCTTATTTCATTAGCTTATAAGACACAATGAAACCTTGTGGAATTCATTATTTATACTTTCCGCAATCATAGCGGGATTTTGGTTCGGAAGGACCGCAGAAAGCGTACTGTCATCGGCAAAAAGTATGAATTTGAAAAATGATGTAGATTTAATAATGTCATTGATAAAAATCAGAAATAGGAGAGGCCCAAGAACAGATCCTTGTGGAACTCCATGGCTAATTGTCTGTGGGTCTAATTTTGTGTCGCCAATGACAACGTATTGCTTCCGATTTGCTAGGTATGATCTGAACCAATCATAGGCAACCCCTCGTATGCAATAACAGTTTAGTTTCGAGAGCAATACGTTGTGGTCCACACAGTCGAATGCTTTTCGAAAGTATAAAAATACGGAGAAAATAAGCTTTCCTTCATCCATATTAGAAAAGAGGTATTATAAATGATTTAATACAGCTTGTGTCGTCGATTTTTTAGAACGAAAACCGTATTGTTTGTCGTAGAGAAAAGATTTCTGTTCAAAATACGAATACATTTTTATACAAAATTTTTTCGAATATTTTGCGAATGATTGGTAGTACAGAGATAGGTCTATAATTATTAATGCAATTTTTATCACCATTTTTAAAAATAGGGGTCACTTTGGCAATTTTGAGAGAGTTGAGGAAGATACCTTGAAAAAGTGATTGGTTGATAATATTTGATATGCTCGGTGCTATTATATCAGCTATAGCTTTAAGAACTTTAGTCGAGAATGTATTTAATCCACTTGATTTATTTTTCAAGTTTTTTATGCACGTAATTACATCGGAGGGATTAGTTGGCGCGAAAAAGAAAGAGTTGTGTTCACGGACACGGTCCATGTATTGCAAGTGGTCTGTACAGGTTCACTAACGACACTATCGGGTATATGTTTCCCTATGTTTACAAAAAAGCCGTTAAACACTGTTGCAATATCTTTTTTCTCGTGATAGTTTACATTTTCGTGAACGATGGACTCAATTGTTTTTGTGGCATTAGCATTCGGTTTTTAGCATGAATTAAGCAGACGCCAAGTTTTTTTAATTTCAGTTTTGTTTTCAGTAAATTTGCGCGTAAAGTAGTTTTGTTTCGATGTTCGTATTTGATTTGTCACATGATTCCTGAATCTGTTATAAACTTTAGATATTCGTCCTTCGTATTGTAAGGCTAGACTACTATTGACGTTTCTTTATATTGATCACGATATCTTCAGTAATCCAGGGTTTTTGTCTATTTTTCGGCGTTATTGTGCGGGTGATTATTGGACAACACTGGTTGTATGCGGTCGTTATAATTTCAGTTAGATTTAGGATTGCTTCATCAATGTTAATCGCATTATTGTCCAGTTCATATATGGCTAATGATGGCATTAATTCCTCTAGAACATTTCGCATTGTTTCCAAGTTATATTCGTTTACACAACGATATGAATGTCTTGTTGGTTGGTGAGTTGAACGCAAATGAGCGCCTTCTTATTATAATAAACGAATGCGGGCCTGAGCCATTCCTTCACTCTTTCTTCCATCCTTTTTGAAGAACTCCTTCTGCTGATTAGCTGTGCTCTAGCCTGAGAAGTGAAAGCCGCGCAAAATACACAGCCGTCTTTCTATTCCATACCAACTGTTGTACGGACTCGGAAAAGAAAGAGAGTCGCGATAGTTAGGGGATCGCTGTGAAATTCGCAATTTCATATTTACTGAAAATGCATGACTTCATGTATTTGTGAGGAACATATTGCATGTTCTCAAGGCATTGTATTGCTCAGTATTTTCTCATGCAGAGGAAACAGAAGAAACTTTGTGAAACTAGTAGTTCTCGTTTCTCATTTTATGAACAAGGACAGTCTTCTCCTATACTTGCTCATATTTCAATACAAGTACGCAATAACATGAATGTTTTCAACTATGCGTCCCTAGGGCTGTGTTTTCTTAGTTACTTGTAATTATTTGCATTGTCAAAATCGGATTAATGCAATTAATGAGACGCTTTTTTTGTGCTTCTCTCTCAATCATTTTTTGTTGCGGCATGTGACATGGTTATTACGATACCAATGTGTGAGTATCAAGTATGGATGTTAATGTTAAGGCATTTTAAAAACCAATGTCCAACATTTCATGTTTCGACTTTGTTGGAAATAAACTGTTTTTCTTTTCTTTTTACATGAAATGATATCAGCTAGGTTTGTAACACAAACATATACCCACTTTAGACAGTCTGACCTTGATTTGTGTGCTGTAGTCAGGACCCTGCATTCGTTGGAGGTATTGACATTCGGCCTATGTTACAGAAATGTTTTCTTCTGAATTTTCGGAAATGCGTGAAAGAACCCAAGAGAATATTTGCTCAAAATGTCCCACCCTAGCAACTTGATATCCATTACAAAATTCTTGGCTCGGGTTGCAAGAACTCGCTGCTGCAGATTGCGATAGGTTGGACAGATCCATCACAACTGAGTCTCATTACTGAATTGTGCCTCAGTGGTTCGGTAAGCCTTGTAGCTGTAGCAGGGAAGCGACCTGAGGTGCAGCTTAGTCATTTTCTTAGTCAGCTTAGTCGTTTTATTTGGGTGATATGCATGAATGCAAAACCAGTAAAATCAAGTTGAGGAGGTCTAACCACTAGTTTTGGGGCAATTTTTATCCTTTGTGTAAAGAAAGCTCCTTGTGTTCCAGGATAGTTTTATCGTACTTGGCTACTTGGCTATTTTTTCATTGTAACCAATGCAGTGATACCTGAGACAGAGTTATTAGGTACTCAGTTATTTTTTCAACACCATTTTGCTTTCTCAGGTATTTAACGAAAGTCGAGCTTGACGACAGCATGCGTATTCACCAGCTTTGTTTTCTGCTGGACGCAGTTTTTTAAATAAATGACAAAGCAAAAAACTTGCGACACGAGTAGACCCCAGAAAAACGTTGGACAAATTTGTAGATACTGAGAGACCTCCCCAATTGTAATACCCATGTATGTAACTCCATAATCCACACTAATAGGGCAGAAAACAACCTTCATAAGCAGTACACATACGTTGCACAGGTGGACCTTCCAAAGTGTGAAACCTCAATGTGTTTGATTCCAAGTTTGTTTCAGTTTGGGGGCACAGAATTCCTAAAGTACTATGTTGACTCCTTATGTACGGATTTGTGTGAAAACGTAAGCCCTCGAGAGTTTGAAAATTACTACTGCTGCTGAGTATATCTTAAATAAATCAAGTTTCTCACAGTATCGTCACAATCATTCTAGGAAGGTAATTCAAGTATATTAACGATCTAAATGTATTAGAATAATATATTATTGTTTCCCAGTAATAGCAAACTTTCTTTTGGAAGTTCTCTTTTGCAGCCAATCTTTGTGTCTAATGGACATTGATCATTTAAGTGGTTCAATCACAACATATTCCCGGGAGTTGGAGAGAGTGAATTGCGTACAAATCAAATCACGCCAGAAAAGGTTAAACGCAAGGAATTTGGTGAGCATACAAACTCATTCATCTCCATAATAATTATAGCTGGAGTCGCTATTTACGAATTTTTTATACGTAACGGATAGGAGAAAATGGGACATTCGTTAAGAGTGGAATTCATAAAGTGTTGAATGTTTGTTCAAGCTTTAGGGAGACCACCTGTATGTATCTCGAAATATAGTCATTGTCAATCTCCACAACCACAAATATAAGTTGAAGGATTTTCCGTACTGGTCCTAAGAGGAGTAACATGATGCATGTAAGTTGTGCACGTATTTTTGGTATCCAAAATTTTAAGGATTCAACTGTCGAGCAGATGGCATACCTAGCTCGTGATGGCGCGGGGCTTGCTGGTCGTCTGACTCGTTTGTATCATCACTCATCGCTGCTGCTGGTGGCTTCCTGACGCGCCACAAGGCTTGCATCCTGGCTGCAGTGGCGGTGGTCGGAACGGCAAAAATCTACAGCGTTCTTCGGATGCGACGGTTGAGGTAATGATGAGAGGCGGTGAGCCGAGTGATCAGGGTGAAGAATTCTCAGGCGAGTGAGCTCAAATGTACAGGCTCAAATGGACGTCGAATTTTATTGTGGACGCTGCCAGAGAATTTTTTTAAGCTATCATCCGATGTTCAATTGTGCATATCAACGTCGAATTGACGCTGAAGAACATAAGAGCCCAAATGTTTTCCCGAGGCCGTTCTCTTCGTTTTGCATGAATTTTGAATAATATTGTGCACTGAAAGAAGTAAACACCATGTTTTTGAAATGATTTGCGGACGTCAACACCCATTTTTTCCTAATCTCAGAAAACAGCATTTGTTCTTATTTGTTCCTATTTGTGTACTGTTTTTAGGATTGTTTTGACAATACCAAGTAGGAGTGGTATCTAAGTTTAATTCAATCTTAGTACTACTACTCACTACTCTATTTTTCTAGTTAATTTTTAGTTTCATTCAACTTGAATGAAGTCATACTACCCTAATAGACGCTTGTCAGTGAACTTAATCGGGTGACGAGTGTTCTCATCTCTGTACCCCCCTCAGAGTAATGCAGATGTGATAAAATTATTTCCATCTCATATCCCAAACAAAAAAACCATTTCGGAGAAATGATGTCTTGGTCAGTTACCGTTCATCTAACTTGGGAAAGCTCTCTCAGTTTCTGGAGCTCTTTTCTATAGCAAAAACTCTAAAACTGGAAAAGAATTTAGAGTAAATGTTTCACGTCATTTCGCATTTCTGTCATAGGGCCTGCAGCACTTCGGCTTGAATTTCCCATTTACCTGAAATTTTTATTTTCCCAAGATTTCTGTTAGAAAATTAGAAATTATTTGTTTTTTTACGTTCGCTAAGTCTCTCTAATATTGATTTTAATTATTTCTGTCGACTGTATATATAATGAGCAACACAACCGTCAGCTCAATGCAGCGGAATGATGGTCTTTTTTTTCTTAACCATTTTAATTTTGTTTCTACAATTATATTTAACATTCGTATGATAAACAAACTCTGAAAAACATTTTTATGTGTACATCAGAAAACAGGTTTATAGATGTGAGGTTTGTGTTATGTTTTTAATAAATTATTTTTTGGCTAACGTTGTCTCACTATTTCGAAATCATTCACGAAGGTGTTTCAATCGATTTCGACAGAGCTGGAGGGAGGGGGGGGAGAATTTAGTATTTTTTTCATTTTCTTAATTTTTCTGTGCGTTCAGCGCACACTAGCACTGAATTTTCAAATCTATTACTCTGGACCACTGTTTAATCTACCACTACGTAACAAATTTTGTACATATTTGCCACTCAGAAGTGATATCCGGCCACAATAGTATTTATTTTACCCCACTTACCCATGTCCGTATAATGCTGAAGAGAGTACCGATAGGATTTGAAACCCGAGATGTCTTTCGTTTTTGTTGTTGTTCTTCCTTGACTGTAACCTGAGCTCTCTCAAACTTCTATTGTGAAATTCAAAACCATTTTATGTTTACGTTTTTCGAAGTCTTTTTTCTTTTATTTATTTTTTCTTCAGGTAATCTCTTACGATTACACTGAGCTTGACTCTCATTTTAGATTTAGCATGAGCAAGATTGTTTTTTATGTTTATTTTTATTTTTCTTACATTCATTTTCAACCCGTATGTATATGAATTTCTGTGTGTATGTGGGTGCGTGTATGTGTGTGTGTGTACATATACATGTTCATATATAGATATATATATATGTATACACATATGCATATACATACGTTTCTATTTCTATTTTTTGCGTGAAAACAAAACCTCAAGACACATTACATTTTACCTAAAGCTCTGCGACCAGTTAACACTAAACCATATTTCAGAAATAAACACATATATTGCACTTGCTTAATGATTCAAAAATAGATTTATCACTACCCCATTTCTGGGAATCGAAAACATGAAAAATATAAACAGACAAATGATAAAAGCGCTCATGAAAAAATTATCTCTCTGCGCGTTTGCTGAAAAACTATGAATTTCAGTTTGTGTTTGAGTTTGTTTACGCGTTTCTAGATGTGCGTGTTGTGCTGCGTGATGTTCTTTATAAACTACTTTGTGACTAACCTTTTCTCAATACTTGATAGTCATTTACGACGGTATTTCACGCTGCTTTCGTGTAGCGTTTTTTGTCTTTTCTTACTTCGATTCAACAAATAATTTAGGAATTCCGAAGAATTCTCTAGTAGTATTTAAATTATTTTTAAGTTGTCAGCCATCTGTAGGGATATAAAATATCCAAGAAATGATATTTTTGATTTAATTAGCCCATGACAGAGTTAATATATTTGCACACCACGTATGGTTTGCTTATTAGTATGCCTCGAATAGTTAGTCTATTACTACACCTCGTATGGTTTATCTATTTGTACACCTCGGACAGTTTGTCTATTAGTACACCTCGTATGGTTTGTCTGTCAGTAGACCACGTATAGTTTGTCTATTAGTACTCCTCGTATGGTACGTTTGTATAAGGACGTCTCATATTAAGAAATTTTTAAACGCCACTATGTTGTCTTGTATCTCATGGGTCAACTTTTTTGGAATTAAACGGTTTTTCTTTCTTTCTTGACTGCAAATTGCCTCGTCCGAATTTGTGTTCCATGGGCAGCTGCTTCTTCGGTATAATAGTACACGGAAAATCATCCTAAATTGCATACTATAAAAAATTTAACTTAATAATTTTGCACGAAACTAGGTATAAGTTTACTCACAGCAGTTATTTCGGTATTTTCGAATTTTCAATAAAAAGAGAGAACCAGGAAATTGGTATGAAACATTTTTCATTAAAATGTATTCTCGAGACTGTATAAGACTCGTAAAAATGGACGTTTCGAGCCTTCGCTCATCATCAGCAATACGAAATTCGAACAAAAAGTCATCTGTAAAATACAAAAAGAAAACAACTCAGAAAATGTATGACATTACTTATTGACTAGGGATAAAGGAAATGAGCTAAGATGATTATTTAAAACAGGTTTCGTTTTAAAAATGAACACAGACTCTAAAATCCGTAATTCCGAACACAACTTTGCCCTGGCTATGACTTTGAAATTAGTTTTCTTGACTGCTGTGTCGCATTCAAAAGCATGATTTCGGATGGCTGAGTTTGATGGGCTTGCTAAAATGTTTCCCGTCCGGTGACTCCTACCTTGATACTCAGCAATCCTACATCCCAGAGTACGGGTAGTCATGCCCACATACTCAGATGCACAAAGTGCACAACTATATTTGTTTATTAGGGATGCCTGCATCTCAGTAGGAAGTATATCCTTGAACCTAAAAAATGATTCAATTTTGTGATTATTGATTAGCATTAATCTAAATTTTACATTGCTGAAATATTTTTGTAGTAGCTCCAGTATTTGTTTTTTCATTAATTCTGACTGAGGTCCAAAGTAAGGGAAACATAGAGAGAGCGTTCGTACAGAGTCTGCTGCTTGTTGAAAGTCCGGAACATTTGCATATTTCAAATCTAAAAGCTTCCTAATCTGAGATTCAACAAAACCACTGGAAAATCCATTATTCCTAAAAAATACTTTCAAAAAGGAAAATTCCTCGTGTAGAAACCGATAAGAGCTGCACACATTAAAAGCACGGCATAATAAAACTTTGATGAAATTCAGTTTAAAAATGAAGGAGGAAAAACTGTAAAAACTAGTTCCTAAACTTGTGAAACAATTCTTTCTAAACACGGAACACTCAAATTTATCCCCCTCTTTATGCACCAGACAATCCAGAAATGAAAGCTTGCCACCCACTTCACAATCTAATTTCGTATTGCTGATGATGAGCGAAGGCTCGAAACGTCCATTTTTACGAGTCTTATACAGTCTCGAGAATACATTTTAATGAAAAATGTTTTATGCCATTTTCCTGGTTCTCTCTTTTTTATTGTAAGTTTACTCACTCACGTAATCTCATTCATTTGAAATTTAATGTATTTTTACGTGATTATTCGTTTCGCAAAATTGATGTAATGATGTAGTTATTTTCAAGCGCTTAGGTATTCCCTTTTTACGATATACTTTCATGTAGATCAAGCACTAAGTAACGACACTATTTCATTTGTTGTCCAGATTCCAGGGTGCGCTTTTTGTGTGAATTTGGGCTTGATGTGTTTGCTCAGAGCAGAATGGAACTCCGTGGGCCCGAATGTCGTGGTGCTCCACACGCTTCCGCCTGGCAGAGTGTGCCCGAGTCCCGTCCCTGCAACTCTCAAGCTCGAGACCTTCTTCAGGCTCACCAACATCATGTATAAAGGGAGCAGAGTTTTCTCATTCAACGAGATTTTCAAAACATTTGTAGTATCGTAGCGGTACAGCCTCCAGCGTATGTTCTTCTATTTCGTCCAGTTATGTTTAAGGATCTTTTAACTAAGACATTTTTTCAACGCTATGTGTTGAAGTTTTTATTCGAGTTGTTGGAAATATCCAGATTTCCTTTTTTTATTGTGCGTACGCAAAAAAATAGTTTCAAATTTTCGAGCTCTCAATTTTTTGGTTCCCACGTAGAATCATTTATTTTACTTAATTGTGTGTACGTTCAACAACATCTGTTATTACCACAAAATCGCTAAGCTTACACGTCAAAGTCCATGCAAACAATACATGTTCTCGAAGGCTTGTTTTGTTGGTGTTTTATAGTCTTCATTTGTGAATAGTATTTATGTCTCTTCGAACATAAAGTAACATTTCAAAGAAAAGCGATTTTCATTTTACCTCTGAATAATTTATTCAACCATTGAAATGACTATTGCCAATACGTCTTATGGCAGGTCCATTAATTTAGGACTTTTTTTGTTGTGAAATATTTAAAATCCAACTAATTGAAATACATTTCATGAACAAATTTTTTTCGAAATTAACTTTTGAATTTTTCTTTCAAAATCGATTTCGCTGCACTGCACTCTATAGCCCATGACATAGCCAAGTCCTAACGAATTTATGTTGCTAGCTGTGCGGCAATGACCCAGTCAATTGTTTGAAAATGCAGTTCCTGATATCGCGCGTGAACCCGTCGCGATTACGGCACAAATCAGAAATCGGTCTTAGAAGTGGTTCAGCTTTGCTTTCAATCGAGAGAAATTGGAAGAATGAAGTGAAGTAAAGTTATGAAAATTTGGAAACAAATTTAAGCGGCGATTAATTGCTTCGAGGAATTTATTTTTTTGTGTGTATGCATTATTGATCATTAGGAAATACAGTCTGGTTTGACCACCTGGCTTTACCACCAGTCGTTCCCTTAATACTGATTGAATGATCTCATCGTATCAAAAAACCTTACGCCTGGTTAGACTTAAAGCTTCAATCGCTTTCTTTGTAGAACCTCAGTGAAAGAGTTATGAGGACAAAGTGATCTACACCCTGGAAGCTCTTGAACATACAGTTTTTGTTCCGTACTTCTCTTAAGGTACATGATTTGATACTTCAAAAATCATTTCATTGAATAACCAATTTTCTTGTTTCTAGTCACATCCATTCTTAATTTGAATTATAAATGATGGTTTATTTAATGTCCTGCATATCTAGAGGTCTATCGTGAAGTGGGAGAATGACCGCCTCTTCGGCAATAATCACTTGGGTGGCGGAACATAAAACTTTTTTCCTTTTTTAGCAAAATGTGGAATAAAAATGCGTACATTGAGCGGCGATATAAATCGATAAGTAGAATAGCCGCCTCTTCGGCGATGAAATCGCTTGGTCGGCGAAAAACATGTGTGCTCCGGCGAAAGAGATAGACTGGGTAACGTCTTTAAGTGTGCATTTGCTCTAGAGAAATGCTTGAAGTCATAGAACCTACACTTTCATGTTTTTTTTCATTGAGAGGAATAACATTTAAGACAAAAGTAGTGTTTATCGTTCAAGAAAACTAAGAACGAAAAGAAGATAAAAGTTGATTCCTTTTTAATTTGATTTATAAAATGTATTTCAACATTGGTGTTCCAATATCACTTAACATAGAGGTTCATTATCGCTACGCGGACCATTATAGGTATCATGATAGCCTTGTTAATGGTTGAATTAAATATTGAAAAAAACAATAAAGTGTATTCATGCGACAAGTATACCTTAAATAAGTTTACAATGGCATATAAATACTCATCACAAAAGGAAAGACAGTGAACATTAATAAGAACCTCGTGTAGGACATAGTCTTTATTTACCCTCGCACATGAGCGTAATGAGTTCGCGGTAGTGACCGATGTTGCTAAAAACATAGGGGGTGAAAATTATTTAAAGGCATATAAAATATAAAAAGTCAACTTTTCAATGAGCTAAAGCTAACGTTTTGTGAGTACAAATCAAGGCTAGCTGCAGTTCGTGAGCACCAATTACAGATAACCTGCCTTACTACACGATAAATTTGGAAAATTTAATTCCCAAACGATGCTGATGTTCAACAGCAGTGAAATAGACGTTTATGCTGATGAGCCTATAGTAATGATGATAGGCCTGTACTAACATTGATCTAATGCCTAATATTCACTGTATATACTCTTAAGTGATTACAATCGTCAAAATTTACAGATTACACAACGTTTAGTGAGCTACAAAAACGTTTAAACTCAAAAAATCGGTATTGCATGTAAAATTTGAATTTTTTTACCATTTTCCTATTTTCCCACGTATGATATTTCCAAAGCTGGGCGTTACCGCGATAGTTTATCGCGATAACGATTTCGGGCTATCGGTTATCCGATTTTTTTCACGAGTTATCGATTTATCGGTATCGCCGATACTTTTGGTTCCAAACTATCGATAATCGATAATTTCAGTTTTTCCCGCTGGGATTAGACATGACGGGGCGGGACGAGTTCGGGACAGGAACCATACGTGTAGGATGTACGTGTTATGGTGTAATAAGGTTGGCCTCTTTTGTGGCCTTTTTGATCAAAAGTGTGGCCTCATGTGGACTGGGACATCTGGCAACCCTGTGGGTGAGACCGTGACTGTTGTTTTTTATATAAAATACCAATATCGTTATCGCTGGTATCGGAATTTTGAATTTATCGATTTATCGGTTATCGATTATCGGCGATAAATTTTTCGCCAATTATCGATTATCGGTTATCGCGATAACGTTTTTTCGTTATCGTGCCCACCACTGGATATTTCCCATTTATTTATTATTCCCAAAATGCTTTCGGACTATGACTCATGACTTAACGACAACAGTATAGCGAAATGATGTTTAAATGCAACAGTTTTAAAGCAACATCAAAAGGTATTGTGCTTAGAGTTGAAACGAAAGTAACAGACCTGGAAATTTTGCCCTAACTCTTGAGCACCTCTCCACATAATACGCATTGGCCATAAGTACTCAGGTAATCACGTACCAAGTCATTGTGTTCACGGCAGACTGAACACAGCGTACCATTTGGCACAAAGGGCAAGTCGCCTTGGGTCACCGTCAACGGAGTAGACATCGCAGATTCGGAAATCATCGTCGAGGCGCTGCAGAAAATGTTCAACAAATTTCCGGACGCGAAGCTTCCAAGCCATGATCGAGCGAGCTGTCGGGGTGGCTATGAGAGTCATGCTGGACGAATACTTTTACTGGTATGTCTCGACTCGAAGTCACCTGAAGAAAGGCTCTGACTTGGAGGCCTCCATTCAAAGTTTAATTTGTGTGTGTTCAAGTGTTGAATTTGCAGCATATATTACCCCGCTCTTTGTTTCTTAGAGTTTGAGTTGCCTCCGCAGTATAAGTTCAAGTTAGTTCACTGCCTCCGACGCGTTCACTGTAATCAAGTCTATGGAAGACCGACTATAATTGAAGTAATTGCAATACCTATGAAACAGCCGTTCCTATTGTATTCTGCTATCATTACCCGGAAATACTTCGTATTTGCTTCTAACCATATCTTTTGTACCTTTTCTTTTATTTCAGGCAATTCGCACAATAATTTGAAACTACACTGAGAGAAATTTTTGAGACACCTGTCTGTCTCACACTGTTATTCGAAATATTTTGATACACATGCTGTAGAATATTTCTGTTGACCACATATTAAAATGGTTGAGAGAGTTGAAATACATATTCACATTTCAAACGGTTAAAATTTTTTGTAGAAAATCGAACTGTGTTTTGATTTTGTGAATGATGTACAATTCTCTTAAAAACCCAAATACCTTCACTAATTTTTCTTCAAATTCTCAGACGTTCTTAGAAGTTGTCTGTACGTTAGTGTACTCAGGGACCCGTCTGATAAAGTGAAATATTTATGTGGAATAAAATTGATTTACGTTCAAGTGCGTCACGGTTGACACACCTAAGTATGTCGTACAAGCCCATGACACATAAAAGTGTCTCGGTTTTGGGACAAAATTTTTCTCAGTGTAGTAATAATTACTACCATAGTGTTATCTGTCTGAATAAAATACCCTGTGAACCATGAACTTGAACCTTTGCGTGTTTGATTCGTCATTCACTGACTGGATTTCCCAGAGAAAAGAACCGTGGTTCATAGATTCTAGCATCAATTTATTTATCTATAACCAATGAAGGTCGAATTCAAATTTAGAGCCTATATCATGTAATAGAAGCTCAATAAACGAATAGTGCGGGTATGATGTGAACTCACTAATAATTCAATAACACTTCAAAAATATTTCAATAATGTGAACTTCAAAAAGTATACTTCAAAAATTATACACCAAATATAAAATAAATACTTCAAAAAAAACCCAATACTTCAATATTTCAAAATATTCCTATAATGTGAACTCAATACTTCGACCTTAACAGAAGCAGTAACTCTCAATCAATTTTAAATGTTCCTAACTTTTTAAAACTTTTGTCATATTTCAACACGTTTTAAGAAAAGCTTACAGCTCCTTCTCTCATTAAGTTTGCTTCAGCTCACATTTTTTTCATTTAAATAGCATGACTGTATATTTGACGCACAAGTACGATTAAGTTATTACTTATTTGTCTAAGTTAGCTAACTGGTACCCTAATCTGATAGCACCTTCAGTTGTTAACTGGTGGTTGCAATCAGTACCATGTACAAATACACCTCATTATTTATAAGCTCTTACTTTGCAGTTCTGCAAACATGTCGATTTCTAAGAATTACAATCATAAAGTTTTCATTTCTTTGCTCCTCACTTGTGTAGGTAAAAAAATTATTCAACGTAAAATTTTATGCGTAACTGAAATGTAATATATGGTAATATTTTATTTTAAAACTATGCACAAAAATGTATTATAGATTTATTTAGTCGGGTACAGCTTTTAAAGAATTTGTCGGAGATCTGATCAAAGTATACTTGCGCATTTTATTAGCAATTCGTTGCATGGATAACAATATTGCTGGATGGTAAACTTATTGCCCATAACTTACTGAATGCTCTTAGTTTGTCCCTAGTTCGAGCACGTTATTAGTACAATTTCCGGAAATTACTTGCATAAGGCGGTTTATAATTAAGTGATAAGCCCTTTTTAAAATCGGTAACAAGGAAGCTATGAAACACAAGCAGTTCGGGATATTTTAAAATTGTACAAGAGAGTTTGGAATTCTAATTAGATACTAAGTATAGAATATATTATTTTTAAATTCCCACGCAAATTGTGAAAAGAAACATGTTCATTCTTAGTGCGTTACTTCACCCATGACTTGAACTATGTTGCGTTTTAATTCCTGTGTAGCATTAGGTTTGTTTATGTAAAATATTTCCTTAAAATGTCCCCAGAAAAGGGAATCACAAGCATTTAAAGCTGGAAATCGTGGTGGCCACAGCACATCACCTTAACGTGAAATTAATTAGTGTGAAAAATTGCTTTTAGCGTAATCATTGTCTCTCTTGCTCGGTGAGGTGTTGAATTTTAAAAATCTTCTTCGAAATCGTTTTTGCAGGGACGTTCAAGACGTTACTAGCTGAGATGAACGTGTCTCATCTGAGTTACAGGCTGAGAAGCGACATTTTGAAACCAGCTTAATTGCGGTATTATTGTAAACGGTTTGCAGTCTGCTAATGCGTTGTTTGTCTGTTGTGGACCCGGATTCTTTGAATTTAGAGACCATAACTCGTATAATGTTTGCATCAAGACTTTTTTTTCGATCGCCAAAACTGTTCGTATAATTTATTCACAAACTAATAATTACTCTGTTATACTGGGAACAAAGCTTTACAATTTTGCCTTGCTGCTCTTTTACGTATTGCACTACTTTAATATATAAGATATTTATGGAAGCATCACGTTATGACTCAAAGAAAATCGGATGCAACACTCCGAAAAATATTCAATTTCACCTCCCATGTAAAATTATCCAGCTCTTTTTATGCTACACAGCTTTCTTGGTATCGATTTCCGAAAAGGATGAGTTGTGATGACCCTGTGCGTATCGCAATGAAGGATGCACATCGCGTTGGTTTTTTCGTCAGGGGCGTGATGGCGTGGCGGCACCTGGAAGACAGGGCGACGACTTTCTTCAAGGTGTACAAGGTTCCTCTAGTCCTATGGCCCACAATTAAGATTTTCCAGCACCAGCTGAAGAAAGCGCTCTACTTTCAAGGCATTGGCGGACACTCCAACGAAGAAATTCATTACTTCATGAAGAAGAATTTGGAAGCGGTCTCTCTATACTTGGGTACTTTTATTATTGCTAGACAATGAGCTTCTGGAACTTTATTAGAATTTTAAATTTTAAATACGTAGGAAAATGTTCCCCATGGGCATCTCAAGTATATATTTTTTGCCTTACTAAAGTTTTTGCCGCAGTTATTGGTTACTGGTGAGTGGCAGTACGAGTGCAGACACGAATTCGATTTTGCGCTTGCAGGTTCGAAGCCTTTCCTGCTCGGGGAGACGCCAAGCGTGGCGGACTGCGCGGTGTTCGGGGCACTACGTCAAGTCCTCTACAACTCACCCGGTAGCCTGTACGACAAGTACATCAGAGGTAAGGTGCTGTGGTATTGGTTCCAGTCCCCCATCGGTTTTTCTTCAGCAGTCCAGAGTAAAATCATTGTTATATGTTAAACCTAAATTATCCCAAAAATATCAGTTGAAATTGCACATGAAAGATCATTTTCACTACCTAAGTTGTTAAAATTTCTTCGAGTAAATAGTTCAAAGGACACGATGACCTAAACAATCTATACAGGGTAAAGATAAAATTATATTTTCCAGGGTGTGAACACTAAAGTTCAAATAAAATTTCACGTTCATTATTTAACGTACGATGGGTAGCGCCTGAAATTCAGACGATACCTCAGAAATGGTCACTCAGATTCCCGGCATGTTGTCCGATTAGGGTCAGAAGCCTCTACAATTTTATGCCCTCACCAGCAGTTTGCAAATGACATCTGAACGAAAGAGTTTAGTCAAATTCTTTCTCTTCTACACTTCGGACTTCAAAATTTCAAGTACAATTTCGCAATTACATTATTTACAGATAACTCTAGCCAAGACAAATCAACATTTACTACGTATGTGTAATTGGATGATGTACGTTATGAGTTCAGTGGGCTATAACAGCGGGTATATTGGGCATTCAACGAAATAAAGGTGGTTAACCCTAGAAGCAGTACAATTTTTTCGTTGAATGATCACCCAAATTTGTGGAGATAAAATAATGAAAGCATGTATAAACACTTTACAATTCTATCCATGTACTGAATCAGAAGTTATTGTAACTTTATTTGCAGAGGACCTGCCTAACCTGGTGCAGTACGTGGAGAGAGTGAAGGACCGCTTCTGGCCCGACTGGGAAGATTGTCTCGCGAAGGAGAACTAGAGTCTGTTGGTTGAACTCTAGCACTCGCATCAATGGTGGAAGTTTTGTGTTTGTAAGTCTCAATGATAGTAAATCAGGAGCGGGATAATTTTTTGCAGTGCAGACTTCCCCATACGCTTCTTTCGACTGCCAACACTTTTCCAATACCTAAGATAAGTTTTACTGACGAGACGAAAGCTAGTTTTATTCTTCCTGAACCCTAGCGATGTTTTGACGTTTACTCAAATACAAAGAAAGTGAAAGAAAAACGTTTTACTTCCATTGACTCTATTAGATGGACAATTGCGGCTATTTTTATTGCTTCATTACTCCATTGCTATACGAACACTCCGCCCTGGCGTGGTCTATTGGCATCATAAGTCTGCGTCTTGGCAGGGGAAATTTTGTCCTATGTATTACTGACTTTCAGTTGTAATCAAATGTGAGTTGGTGCGCAATTTTTGTTATTAAATTCCTAGTTAATCAAAAAGTCTAACAGGAAAGGAACGGAATTTGAAATAGAAAAATTTATCGAAAAAAGTCCAACTAGCTCAAAATTATTCGTGTCAATATTCTCATTTTACAGGTGATCTAAACTTTTTATTTTCCTAGCATAAACAAACTAAGTAAATACACAACGCAGCGAAAGAAATATAAAATTGCATTTATCTCTGTACTTGTACCTAGATGAACCACTGATATAATCAAATCATTTACAACACACACGCTCAGAAAGAACGCAATAATGGGAGTAAGATAAAAATTTATTGTATACTAGATTCTGTTAAAAAGAAAAAATTGCATGCGTCTCAGTTGAACCACACAATGCTAGAAAATATTTCGCTGGGAAGTCCAAGTAAGAGTTAGGTAATTAAAACTTTTAGAGATAATTAGAACAATAATTTTAGAAATCATTGGAGGCTTGGAATACAGAAAAATTCTACTGCATGTGTTTGTAGCTTGCGATGCATGCCTCTATACTACTGCAGCTTATTTAAGTCTTCAATTCAATATATATGAAAAAAATGCGCATGAAAATGTCACATGTATCTTGATATCAGTCACCGAAAGAAATAATTTTGATTCGAAGGAATTAATTACAAAACAGGGCTCGTAAAACTAAATCAGTTCTTCTCCTCTTCAGAAAAATGACTGCACTTTCCGTACTCTGGCGGAAGTTCAGGAAAACTTGAACAAATGAAGATTTATGGCTGAGAAATCTGGAGCGTAGTGGGCTGTTGTTAATATTTCAAATGTATACACATAACAAAAACAAAAAGGCAGTTAATTGCCAACGCGTCAACAAATTATTCATTGGAAAGTTCTTAAAATCCAATATGTTAACTTTCAGGACATATTTTATTTATGTTCATTTTTCTTTTGATAGTAAAATATTTTCGTCAGCCTTGTGCGACACCTCTTTCACGTTTCTTACCTGAGGGAATCTTTTTTGCCAGCATTCCCTTAGTAGAAAATTTAAACTAAATTTTAATATCTGGTAGAACAATTTTCCCAAGCTGGTTACTAGGTGCGCACTTGTTGACATGCATGGTCGTTTCAGGTTTCTGGAATGTCGCTTTCTTAGTTTTAGATGCAACATAATTCACCTCCACCGACTATATTTCCAAGAATATCAACGACTTGCTCGGAAGCCTTAGCTCTAATGTAAATGTAAGTGGCGACTCTCCTTAGAGGGATTTAATAGAGGTACATATTTACAATATTTAAAAGCTTTTAGTCCTCGTGTCTAGAGTGTATTTTCCATAAGACTAAATTTTAATTTCATTTCCCATAATTGCATATTCATTCCCTGACACAAGTAAGGTTTACTTCAACGGTTTGTCCATCAATTCATGACCTTTGTGTTAAGAAATATACGAAACTCACATATGGTAGTATTGCATTTCATGTCTGAACTTGTTTTTGGAAATCAGCTTGTTTAGGAAATTTCTTTATGCATGTCGCTATCTAAGGATAAAAAGGAAGACTCTAATGAATATAACTTTGAATGAACCTTTCCTTTGCCTGTGAAACAACTTGAACAAATTCTAAAACACTGATGCTATTTTTCCACCAGTCACAGCGCTTGTAATGCCATGTGTCAAGTGTCTGGTGGTGCTGGTAGTGCCATTCGTCTACAGTCTGGTAGTGCTGGTAGTACCATTCGTCAACTGTCTGGTCGTGCTGATAGTGCCATTCGTCTACAGTCTGGTCGTGCTGATAGTGCCATTCGTCTACAGTCTGGTAGTGCTGGTAGTGCCATTCGTCAACTGTCTGGTCGTGCTGGTAGTGCCATTCGTCTACAGTCTGGTAGTGCTGGTAGTGCCATTCGTCAACTGTCTGGTCGTGCTGGTAGTGCCATTCGTCTACAGTCTGGTAGTGCTGGTAGTGCCATTCGTCAACTGTCTGGTCGTGCTGATGGTGTTATTCGTCTAGTGTCTGGTAGTGCTGGTGGTGTCATGCGTCAAGTGTCTGGTGGTGATGGTGGTGTCATGCGTCAAGTGTCTGGTAGTGCTGGTGGTGTTATTCGTCTAGTGTCTGGTAGTGCCGGTGGTGTTATTCGTCTAGTGTCTGGTGGTGCTGGTGGTGTTATTCGTCTAGTGTCTGGTAGTGCTGGTGGTGTTATTCGTCTAGTGTCTGGTAGTGCTGGTAGTGTTATTCGTCAAGTGTCTAGTAGTGCAAATAGATCCTATTTGCACCACCCTACCAAATTGTGGAGGTACCTGTCGGTATTTTGCTAGGATATTTTACTTTAGATCCAACTTCTTAGCCACACACTTTATGGTTACTTTGTCACATATCTCACTGGCTGTTATTGAAAGTGAAGTTGTGTTATTTGTATTGCAAAATTATTTGCATATCTGTAAGTAGTTAGTTTTGTTCACACGTGCTGTGCTACATTCGTAGAATCTTTAGATAAAGTATTAAAATTTAATTATAAATTGTTCCAAAAAATAGACACTAAAAATATTTACCTGTTTTAATTCTTAAATCCTTACCTTGATATTAGCGTTTTCCCGAAACTCAAACGATATCACAGCACGCAAGTCAAATGGGCATAAATGGATTAGGTGATCGCAGAGTAGAATATGTACATGACTGCAAAGAAAAACAAGACCCCGTGATGAAGGTTCAGAGCGTCATTTTGTAAAGGATATGGCAAAACTTGAGCGTCAGGCTGGATACCAACCAAGAAATAAGCGCTCCGAGTGCGGCCCTCAATCAAATATAAATCGTCAATTTCTTGTTGGTTGGTGAGTTGAACGCAAATGAGCGCCTTTTTATTGTAAAAAACGAATACGAGCCTGAGCCATTCCTTCACTCTTTCTTCCACCCTTTTTGAAGAACTCCTTCTGCTGATTAGCTGTACTTTTCCTGAGAATCAAAAGCCGCGCAAAATACACAGCCGTCGTTCTATTCCATACAAACTGTTTCACGAACTCAGAAAAGAACGAGAGTATTGATAGTTAGTGGATCGCTCTGAAATTCGCAATTTCATATTTACTGAAAGAGCGTGACTTCATGTATTTGTGAGGAACATGCTGAATGTTCTCAAGGCATTGCATGGTTCAATATTTTCTAACGCAAAGAAAACTGAGAAGAAACCTTATGAAACTACAGTAGTTCTCGTTTCTCATTTGATGACCAAGGACTTTATTCTCCTATACTTGCCATGACATCAGCCTGGTTTGTAACGCAAACATACCCACCCACTTTAGACACAGTCTGACCTTGATTTGCATGCTGTAGTCAGAACCTGCATTCGTTGGAGGTATTGACATTCATGCTATGTTACAGAAATGTTTTCTTCTGATTTTTTGGGTTTTCTTGAAAGAACCCAGGGGAACATTATGCTCAAAATGTCCCAACATAGCAACTTAATATCCAATACAAAATTCTTAGCACGGTTGGCAACAACATCGTTGCTGCAGATTGCGATACAGTGGACAGATACATGACAAGAGTGTCAAGTGACTCAGTTGGTCAGTAAGCCTTGTAGCTGTAGCAGGAAGGCGACGTGAGGTGCAGGGAATGTCAAGAATAACTTCAAAGTCAGCGAGATAGCTTCTAGCACACGCAAAATTACAGGTAAATTTGGGCGGAAAAGGCAGTAAAATATGCAGAATAACTAAGTTCAGTCGAAGTGAGTTCAGTGTTCATCACTCGTAGGTGGTGAATCTGTAGCTGTACTAAGTGACATTTCCAGCAGAGGATCACCTGTCTTCCCTTTACGTAAGAAATCTATGAGCTAATTTCACTACAGGGTGTGGAACAAGATTTTATTGCGCTGTGTTGAAGAAGCACAATGACACAAAATCCTCCATAGGTGCTGACAAGCAATACAATTTTAGGTAAAAATAACGGAAATTGTTAGAACTTAAAGTAGCTCTCAAGTTGTCACTGAAAGAAAAAGTAACGGAGTTTGGGAAATTAATTTGATTTAAGTGTAGAGCGGTAGAGGGCAGTGCTTCTGGACAGATCATTTAAGTGTAAGGCCGAATCTTCCTAATCATTCATTTTTTGTTTGAGTGATCACTCTCTAGGTTTTCGTTTACTAGAATTTACGTTACTATTGCATAGTTGCGCTCCTCAGACCAATACCTCAGGTTGCGCTTCTGGGTTTTTCCTTTTCCTATCGAAATATTAGGCATGCGAGATAACCAATTCAAACCTCATCTCCTAAATGACTCATCCTGATAGGGTAATTTGCCAAGGGTAATGTCGATGATCTTCAGTCTGTTCTCAAGTCACTTCTAGAATATACTGTTAACATCTAGCTAATACAAACTACTTAGAAAAATTAAGCATCGAATCTCGAGTGAACTAATTTACTGATCAGTCTAATGCGTAACTAGCTTAAGTGAATCAGGCTAAACATACTTGTAGACCTTAGAATAGCGTTGGTGGTTGGATGCCCTAAAAGTCCCTGAACTTATTCAGGCCCGCAGGCAGCTACACTAGACTCAAATTTGACCATTGCACTAGACCTTAGAAACAATCTACTTCTGTATCGCTTGTGGTAAATAAATTGTTCAAATTGTTTAAATCGTTTATACTTCTGTTCTGAAGTTTCTTAATACTTAACTATTGGTTTTGAGTACCTAATTAAAATTCTACTAAACCTTATAATGCAAAGTTTATCTTCTTATTGCATTAATATTATCAGCGCTACAAAGTACTAGGTCTTCTCATACTTCAACTTTCTAGGTTTTCCTCTTAAGGCCTGTATATGATGCCTCTTGAAATGTGCCCATCAAGTTTCAAGGTAGATTTAACTTTAACTTAGATTTAATTTTGATTAATAAATACTTACTATTTCCTGATTGAAATGAAATAAGTTGAATTGGGATTTATTTCTTTTCAACTAACTCATTCATATATATATTTCCTTTGAAATACTTTGAGATCTGTTGTCATCTGCCATACTTCGCACAAAATCAACCACCTCAATTGTGACACTTAATCAGCTCTCCTCGTAATAGTTCGAGATTGAACCTGCTAGCCTATAATAGGTGTGTTCCTGTCTGATATTTAATCTCGTAAATTGTGAAAATCCCTAAGAGCATATAATTATTGCTAAGTAGGTAACTTTAAATTTATAGCACGCATTCTTTTCCAGTTTTGTTGGACTGACATCTGGAAGTCACGCAGTCATCAATTAACTGGCGTGATTTCAATCTTTTACTGGCGCATCAGGAGGTTTCCAAAGTTTTGAATAAAATCTCTTTTCAGCCTTTCTTCAACTCAAAGGTCTAACAATGCCATATGAAAGCCTAGAGTTCGTGTCACTCTTTACAGGGTGAAACACGTTGACCGGAGTTAAGAAATGAACGGCATGCCGTCACTGGGTGCGCTTCAGGCATTTTAAATATAAAATAGAACTAATTAAAATAGAAATGAGCTTAAAATAAAATCTTAGACATGGAAGGTCACTTACGGTACAGTTCTCCGATGATATGTGTAAATATGCATCGAGGAACATACGAGGTCTTCACTATCAAAAGTAGCTTTTGATAAACAGGAACTTAGTCATTATCTTTGGGTGATGCGCATGAACGCAAAACCAGTAAAATCAAGTTGTAGACGTCTAACGTTTACTTTTTTTGGACAAGTTTTTTTCCTTGTGTTCCGGGACAGTTTTATCCTACTTGGCTACTTCTTTGTGCTCGTCAGAGCCGTGTGGTTTAAGAATCTGCCCTTCCGTGAAGGTACCTAGGGTTCGAATCTCGGCTCTGGGTGGCGATTTTCTCCGTTGGGTTTAGGGGAAAATTTCAAAGCACAATACCCCACTCTACCCAGGTGTCTGAAATGGGTACCGGTCTTGACCGAGGGAAAGCGTCATTGCGTCCTGGTGTTAGTTATAAGGTATTTGAAAAAACAACGACGTACAAGGTGATATGTATCAGGCTTGAATTGGAAATAAAGCATCCGTAGATGCCGATGTTTGTTTGAGGAGGCTGTATGTTTGAAACATTTTCTTGGTAACCAATGCGGTGCATGATACCAGAGCCGAAATTATTGGACACTCGATTATTTTTTCATCATTTTGCTCTCTCAGGTATCTAACAAAAGTCTAGCTTGATGACAGGATGTTTGTACACACTCACCAGCTTTGGTTCCTTCCGGATGCTTTTATGATAAATGATATGTCAAAAAATTTTCCGACAGGAGTAGAACTCAAAAAAACGTAAGAAATGTTCATAGATACTGAGAGACCTTCCCAAATGTGATACCCTTGTAATCCTATAATTCACAACAATAGGGCATAAAATAACCTTCAAAGCAACACACATACGTTATACAGATGGACCTCCTAAAGTGTATTTGATTCCAAATCTGTATTTTTTTGGGAGCACAGAATTCATAAAGTGCAGTGTTGACTCCTAATGTACGGATTTGTGTGAAAACGCAAGCCCTCCATAGTTTGAGAATTTCTTCTCATTACTGATACTGCTGATTACATCTGAAATGAGTTGACAGTTTCACACAGTGCAATCACAATCATTCTAAACTGGTAATTCATGCATATTAATGACTTAAGAAGGTAATTGCAAAGAAGAACTTTAAAAACATTTTTATGAAACGTTTCAAGCCTCAGCTCATCATCAGTCATACTCTGTAACAACAAAAACACACACGTTGAATAAAAATACGAAAAATTAACAAAATTATTCTTCATGTATTCAAAATTGGTGCCTAAATAAAACAAAGACATGACTTAAAAACGGACGAATCTAAAAATCAAAATTTCACTGCCTAGCATCGTACACGTGAGTTAAAACGGATGAAAGTTTATAGGAGTACACTAAAATGCGGAACGGTCATAAGGAAAATTAACAAGCTAAAATAAAATCATATCAAAGTGAGAGGAAGAGGGGAATGAGTGAGAGAGAAAGAAAGAGAGGAAAAAATAAAAGAAAGGAAAACAAAGAAACAGAGAAGAGGAAGTTAGAAGAAGAAAAATAAAAATGCATTTCTTCCAGAGACTAGTAAAAATTGAAACGAATGCGAATATTGCTGCACTACTAGGTCCCTATAATTTTCAAGGGGTAAGCACTTTGCATATCATTCAGGGCCGGTTTCAATTTGTGTATATACAGTGACTCTAACATGCGCAGCTCACCAGAATTTGAAGCATAGTCTACAATTTTAAACTGAGCGTTAGTGATAATTTGTTCACAGGGACCTATACAATGCTGCCTTATGTTGGAATTGGAAGGTGCTCCCAACGGGCGTCCCGTACGATGGCTTCTACCGGCATGCTCTGCGACTCTCATAAATAGTGCTCGGTGGGTTGATCCCACGTACCGCGATGCGCAATGCGCACAACTAAATTCATAAATGAGAGAAGATCGCAAGTCCTTGGGTAGGTCATCTTTAAAGCGAAAGAGGGATCCAATAGTGAATTTGTTCAATAAAATTTTGCGGAAACGAGTTGTAGGAAATGATTTGCCAAGCAAATTAGATAGTTCCGTTTTTAATTTTTCGGACTGCTAGCCAAAATATGGTAGTACGCAATACACAATTGATGAAATCTGTTCAGGCTCTCTAGGGCTGTAGATATTAGAAAGAAAAGCATTAACCGATTTATTAAAGGCCACGACTGGAAAACCGTTAGAACAGAAGTAAGACTTGAGGAACTCAAATTCATGGTGAAGGTTACCATAGGTGGAACAAATCCTATAGGCTCTATTGATTAAAGTGAATAGGCTGTTTGCTTTAAAAGATCTGCAGCAGAAACTAAAAAAGCTGAGGCCTAAACCTGTAAAACTTTGTTTTCTAAAAACAGAGGTAAAAATCTATTGTCCGCCCTATAAACTTTAACGTCAAGAAAATTAAGAGAATTTCCTTGTTCAACATCTACTGTAAACTTAATACATGGATGTTGAACATTCAAATATTGCAAAAATAATTGCACATCAGTTTCACGTTTGAACAAAACAAAGGTGTCGTCTACATAACGCTTGTACAAGAAAGGTTTAAAAGTGAAAGGACAGTTTTGGAGCCACAATTTTTCATGGAAACACATAAAAATGTTCGCAAAAGTTGGACCGAGTGGAAGGCCCATACCCAAGCCCTCAATTTGTTTGTAGACACTACCATTGAACAGAAAAAAGGAATTAAACACAGCAAGTTCCAAAAGATTCTTGAAATACTTTAGACTTAATCCTATGACTATAGAAGCTCCCTATTCACTAGTCCAGCTGGTGAGCTGCGCATGTTAGAGTTACTGTATTTACACAAGTTGAAACCGGCCCTGAATGATATGCAAAGTGCTTACCCCTTGAAAATTATAGGGACCTAATAGTGCAGCAATATTCGCATTCGTTTCAATTTTTACTAGTCTCTGGAAGAAATGCATTTTTATTTTTCTTCTTCTATAACTTCCTCTTCTCTGTTTCTTTGTTTTCCTTTCTTTTATTTTTTCCTCTCTTTCTTTCTCTCTCACTCATTCCCCTCTTCCTCTCACTTTGATATGATTTTATTTTAGCTTGTTAATTTTCCTTATGACCCTTCCGCATTTTAGTGTACTCCTATAAACTTTCATCTGTTTTAACTCACGTGTGCGATGCTAGGCAGTGAAATTTTGATTTTTGATTCGTCCGTTTTTAAGTCATGTCTTTGTTTTATTTAGGCACCAATTTTGAATACTTGAAGAATGATTTTGTCAATTTTTCGTATTTTTATTCAACGCGTGTGTTTTTGTTGTTACAGAGTATGACTGATGATGAGCTGAGGCTTGAAACGTTTCATAAAAATGATTTTAAAGTTCTTCTTTGCAATTACCTTCTTAATTAAACTGCTTAGCAGAAAAGATATTCGTATTAATGACTTAAATGTTAGTATTATTAGCAGTAATAGCAAGCTTTCTATCGGATTTTTTTGTAGTATAGCCTAGTGTCTAACGAATCATTTAAGTGCTTTAGTTCCCGTGAGTTGTCCTAAGTGAATTGCGTAGATACTGTACAAAATGATCTGAGAAAGGGTTAAACTCAGAGAACTTGTAGGCCGTATAAACTCATTCGTCTCCATCATATTTTAAAGATGAAGTCGTTATTTGTGAGTTTCCTAAGTAGCGGATAACAAAAACTAGGAGTTTTGTTTTGAGTGGAATTGATGAAGTCCTGAATGTTTGCTTGCCCTTTAGGAGAACCACTTGTGTTTACCTCAAAATGTACTCGTCGTCAATTTTCAGAGTCTCAAATATACAGTAAGGCAATGAAGCTATTTCTGCACTGTGCTCATTCAGGAGTAACATATGGTATGTAAGTGGTGCTCGTACTTTGGGTATTCCAAATTACAAGGATTGAATCGGGCAGATGGCATACTTAGCTCGTGAAAGCGGGGCTTGCTGGTCGTCTGACTCGTTTGGGTCATCACTCTTCACAGCTGCTGGTAGCTTCTTGAAGCGCCAAAAGACATGCATCCTCGCTGTAGTGGCGGTGGTCGGAACGGCAAAAATCTACAGCGTACTCCGGATGCGACGGTTGAGGTATAGTGATGAGAAGCTCTGAGCAGAGTGATCAGGGTGAAGAATTCCCAGGAGAGTGAGCTTCAATATTCGCTCAAATGTTCGTCGAATTTTAATGTGGACGCAGTCAGAGAAATTTTTAAGCTCTCATCCGATGTTCAATCGCATACGTCAACGTCGCATTGACGCTGAAAAACATTTGGGCCCAAATGTTTTCCTCAGGCCGTTCTCTTCGTTTTGTATGAATTGTGAATGAAATTGCGTACTTAATGAAGAAAACGCTTTGATTTGTAAATGATTTGTAGACGTTGATACCCATTTTTCCCAGACTCAGATAACGGCATTTGTTCTTATAGAAGGTATTAGCATGAGTGTACTGTTTTTGAGAGTGTTTTTGGTGTTTTTAACAACACCAAGTAGGAGTGGTATCATCAATCTTAGTAATATTGCGCGCCTCTCTATTTTGCTGCCTAATTTTTAGTGTCATTGAACTTCTTCCATTTTGAGAATCTTTTATAATCTTTATTTATTCTATGGAGCACATTGGGCTTTTACACTACCCTAACAGACGCCAATCACTGAACGTCATCGGGATGACAGCAAATTGCCTCGTCACAGCAAGTACTGGTAGTACTCGGAAAATCTTTGGAAATTGCACACTAAAACTAATAAATAAATTATGCATCAACTTGTTATAAGTTACTGACCAACGTAATCTCAATCATTTAAAATTTAACGTATTTTGGGCGTGATTATTCGTTTTACAGAATTGATGTAATGATGTACATACTCAGTTATTCTCTAGGGTTCATGCGTTCCTTTATACGATAAGCTTTCAGCACTAAGTAGCGACACTTTCTCATATGTTGTCCAGATATCAGGGTGCAATTTTTGCGTTAATTTGGGCTTGATGTGTTTGCTCAGAGCAGAATGGAACTCCGTGGGCCCGAATATCGTGGTGCTCCACACGCTTCCTCCTGGCAGGGTGTGCCCAAGTCCCGCCCCTGCAGCTCTAAAGCTCGAGACCTTCTTCAGACTCACCAACATCAAGTATAAAGTGAGCAGAGTACAGTTATCCCATTCCATTATGTTTCCAAAAATGCAGTGTGGTAGTGTTACTGCTTGCAGCGTAGTTCTATTTCGTCTAATTATTTTTGTAATGATTTTTTTAATTGAGATATTTTGACGCCTATTGCTGAAGTTTTTGTACCAAGTTTTGAAAATATCCTGATTTTCTTTTGTCGTTGTGCGCGCGCGAAGAATTGGTCTCAAATTTTTGAGCTCTCGATTTTTTAGTTCGCACTTAGAATCGTTTATTTTTGTTCATTATATTTTCAGCAACAACGGTTTTGGTCGCATAATCTCTAAGCTTACGTGTCAAAGTGCAAGTGAGCTATGCATATCCTCCACATCTTGCTTTCTTTGTTGGCGTTTCCCCATTTTCATTTATTTATAAATCTCCTCAAACCTAAATTGACGTATCGAAGAGAAGCAATACTTATTTGAAGTCTGAATTATTTATTCAACTATAGTAATGACTATTGCCTTCTTCTCGTACCAGGTCCATTAATTTAGGACTTTTTTTGACGAGAAATATTTTAAATCCAGCTGGTTGAAATGCATTTCAAGTATCAAATTTTTTTAAACTAAACTGTTTTCTATTTTTCTTTTTCTTTCTAAATCGATTTGGCTGCACTGCACGCTACAGCCCAAGTTCGCAAAGAACTCATGTTGCTAGCTGAGCTGCAATGGCGAAGGCAATTGTTTGAAAATGCAGTTCCTGATATAGCGCTTGAACGCTACACGATAACGGCATGAATCATGATCAGGTTAGATTTCTCTGGCTTTCATATGAGAGGAATTGGAACGACAAAGGAAATTAAAGTTATGAAAATTTAGAAACAAATTCAAGCTTTGCTTCATTGTGTTGAACATGTAGAATTTTGTAAGCGTCCGTTATTGACTGTGCATGGATATACCGTCTGGTTAACCACCTGGTTTGACAACCAGTCGTTCCCTTGTGGTTGAATTATCTCATCGTATTAAAAAGCCTTACTCCTGATTAGATTGAAAGCTTCAATCGCTTTCTTTGTTAAGCCCCAGGCGAAAGAAGTTGTGAGAATGAAGTGATATTTACTCTGGAGGCACTTTAACACATTTGTTCCGTCCTTGCTTTAAAAGGTACATGATTTTATATTTCAAAAACAAATTTTGAAAATTAACCAATTTACTTGTTTCTTGTCACATTCATCCTTATTTTAAGTTTTAAATATTGTTTTCATGTTTCAATATAAATGCGCACTAACGAGAGTGTTATCAAGCATGCTTCACTATAGGATTGTGCTATCTTAGTCACTTATATTTAAATGCATTGTCAAAATCAGATTAACGCAACGAAAGGAGCGCATTTTTTTGTGCTTTTCTTTCAATAATTTTTATTTCGACATGTGACAAGGGAATTACAATACCCAAGTGTGCGTGTCCAGTAGGGATGTTAAAGTTAAGGTATTTTTAAAACCAATGCCCAATATTTCATGTTTCGACTTTATTGGAGACAAACTGTTTTTATTTTTTCTTTCTTCTTTTATTAAATTTACTTTAAATCTAGAGGTCTATTGTGAAGTGGATAACCTCATCAAGTGTGTATTTACGCTAGAGAAATGCTTATAATCATGGCACTTAAACTTTCATGTTTTCCTTTTCGATGTAAGGAATAGCATTTAAGAAAAAAGTAGAGTTAATTGCTCAAAAAACAAGAAGGAAGAAAACCAGTTGATTACTTTTAAATTTGATTCATAAAATGTATTTTAACGTTCGTTTTCTAATATTTCTCGGCAGAGATATTTATTATCGGTACATAGACCAATATATAGATAGCCTTGTCAATGGTTGAATAAAATATTGAGAAAACAAAGTGAATTCACTCGACCAGTTTACCATAACTAAGTTCACAATGGCATATAAATACTCACCACACAAGGAAAGGCGGTGAACATTGATAAGAATCTCTTGTGGGACATTTTCTTTATTTACACTGACACATAGGTTAAGTGAGTCTGCGATGGCGACCGAAGTTTCTGAAAATATGGGGAGTAGAAATTATTTCTTGTATTTATAAAACAAACAAAGTCAACTTCTCAGAAATTTTTGTATTAACTTTTCATGATAAACTGATAATTATTGAGGTTTAGCGTTTTGCATAATCTCCTTATAAAGAAAAAAGCAAGGACAGTAACTCTCAAATTAGCCATTATTTTTAATCAAACAAGAGAATTAAAAATCGAACGTTTCGACCTCTAAGGTCATCTTCAGCATCTGAAAAATTTGTTTAATGACAAAAGTCCATTAAAAAAAATTTGAAAATTAGAAGCTATTTGTAATGGATAGGAGGATTGCGTGTCGTTTAAAACTGGCTTGTCTTTCATGATAAAAAGCGATTCTACTGTAGAATACGGAGACCAATTTGACTAGATGCGGTAGCAACAATTTTAAAATCGTCTAAGCGAACTGGGAGGTCGCACTTCTCTGCGTGGGAGCGGACAGCAGAGTAAGGAGGAGTTTTTAAAGGCAAGTTAGTTCGATAGCTCCGTCCGTAACTTTTCATATATGTATATATATATCAAGGTGAACTGTAGTTTCATGCACGTACCAGTTACATATAACATGCCAAACTGCACGATAAATATAAACAAATTTCATTCACAAATGATGCTCGTATTGAACAGCAATAAAATACATATTTATACTGATGATCCGACATCGTAATAATAATTAGCGTGTTCTAAAATATGATTTAAAGCCTTAAATTTACTCTATATACAAACAAAGGATTTTAGTCGTTAAAATTTACAAGAATAATTTTGTTTTAACTTGCTGGTAGACTTGAGAGAAAAATACTGTGATCAGATCACCCAACGTTTAGGGAGCTACAAAAACGTTCAAACTTTAAAAATCGCATTGCATGTAAAATTCGCTGTGCGTCCCATGTTTAAGATTTCTCATTTATTTATTATTTTCAAAATGATATTAGACACTGACTCATCACTCAACAACAACAGTATAACGAAATGATGTTTGAAAGCAACAACTTGATAGTTCATCAAAAGGTATTGTGCTTAGAATTGAAACGAAAGTAACAGACCTGGAAATTTTGCCCTAACTCTTGAGCACCTCTCCACATAATACGCATTGGCCATAAGTACTCAGGTAATCACGTACCAAATCATTGTGCTCACGCCAGACTGAACACAGCGTACCATTTGGAGCAAAGGGCAAGTCGCCTTGGGTCACCGTCAACGGAGTAGACATCGCAGATTCGGAAATCATCATCGAGGCGCTGCAGAAAATGTTCAACAAATTTCCGGACGCGGAGCTTCCAAGCCGTGAGCGAGCTGTCGGGGTGGCTATGAGAGTCATGCTGGAGGAATACTTTTACTGGTACGTCTCGACTCGAAGTCACCTGAAGAAAGGCACTGACTTAGAGGCCTGCTTTGAAAGTTTTAAGTTGTATGTGTTCGAGTGTTGAATATACAGTATTTAATAAAAACTGACAATACGAATAGGGCGATTTCAATGTAAACTCAATACTTCAATGTATGTATACCCGACCATAGCAGAAGCAGAAACTTTCAATCAATTTGTTTGCGCATAACTTCTGCAAACGTACGTTATACTTTAATACGTTTCACGCAAGGCTTACAAAACAACATCGGCATCTACGGATGCTTTATTTCCAATTGAAGCATGATACATATCACCTTTTACATAGGTTTTTCAAATGCCTTAGAACTAACACCAGGACGCCATGACGCTTTCCCCCGGTCAAAGACCGGTACCCATTTCAGACACCTGGGTAGAGAGGGGTATTGTGCTTAGAATTTTTTCTCCTATACCCAACAGAGAAAATCGCCACCAGCGCCGAGACTCGAACCCGGGTCTCCCCGCACGGAGTCAGGTCCTATACACACGGCTATGGCGAGCTACTCAGCTACTTCTCTCTTGAAATTTGCTTGTGCTCAAATTTTTTCGGTTGAATACTATGATTGTACATTTGTGGTACAAGCACGAATAAATGATTACTTATTTGTCTAGGTTGGCTAACTGGTTCCTTAATCTGATGGAAACTAATTTTTAGCCGGTATTTACCATCAGTTCCCAGTACACCTATACTTCATTATTCAAATGCGTTTAACTTGTACTGCTCCAGATAAAGTGTGTCGATTTTTAAAAATTTAAATCACAATTTGTTCATTTCTTTGCACCTCGTTTGTGCAGGCAAAAAGTTATTCAACATCAGTTTTCATGCGCATCGGAAATTTAATATTTGGTACAAGTTTATTTCCAAACTACGCGCAAAAAATAATTTATCGATTAATTTTGTTGGGGACGTACTTTTAAAGAATTCGTCACAGATTTGAACAAGGAATACTAGCATATTTAATAATCAATTCCTTCTACGGAAAACAATGTGTCTTGACGGTAAACACATTGCCCATATTTTCCTGAATGCTCTTAATTTGTCCCAAGTGCGAGTAAATACTTAGTTAAATTTCCTAAATGTACTTGCATAGGGCAGTCGATTAGTGACTCTGCTCTTTCACTCAGTGCATCTTTTAGGGATAAAAATGTAAGGCTTATGAGAGTGTCGCGTTATGGCTCTTAAGAAGATCAGATGCAACACTTTCATGAATTTTAAATTTCACCTCCCATATAAAATAATCTTTAACTCTTTTTTCTGCCCAGCTTTCTTGGTATCGATTTCCGAAAAGAGCGAGTGAAGGCGACCCTGCACGTCTCGGAATAATTAAGGATACAAGTCGTGTTGGTTTTTATCTTCAGGGGCGTGATGGCATGGCGGCACCTGGAAGACAGAGCGACGACTTTCTTCAAGGTGTACAAGGTTCCTCTAGTCCTATGGCCCACAATTAAGATTTTCCAGCACCAGCTGGAGAAAGTGCTCTACTTACAAGGCATTGGCAGACACTCAAGCGAAGAAATTCATTCCTTCATGAAGAAGAATTTGGAAGCGGTCTCTCTATACCTAGGTACTTTTTATTAATGCAAGACAGTGTGTTTCTGAAACTTTCAATTAATTTTGAATATGAAATACGTAGAAAAATCCTCGACATCAGCATATACAGTATATTATGTATCTCACTACAGTTTTTAATGCAGGGATTGATTATTTATGAGTGGCAATACGAGTGCAGACACAAATTCAATTTTACTCTTGCAGGTTCGAAGCCTTTCCTGCTCGGGGAGACGCCAAGCGTGGCGGACTGTGCGGTGTTCGGGGCGCTGTGTCAAGTCCTATACAACGCACCCGGTGGCCCATACGACAAGTACATCAGAGGTAAGGTGCTGTGGTATGGTTCCAGTCCTTCATCGGTATTTCTTCACCTGTCAAGAGTAAAATAGTTATTATATGTTAAACGTGAATTATCCCAAAAATATCAGTTGAAATCGCCCAAGTAGGACTCTTTTCACTGACTGAGTTGTAAGAGTGTAAGTCTGTGTTCTCTACTGACGCAAAACTAGATACTCAATAGTTCAAAGGACACAATGACCGAAACAGAATACAGGTTAAGTATAAAATAACATCTTCAAATGTGGAAAAACTAAATTTCAAATGCAACTAAAACGTTCATTCTTTTACGGACGATGGGCATCGTCGTCTGTCATTCAGACGAAACCTCATGCAGAAACGCTATGAAATGGTCATTTAAATCGCTCGGCATGTTGTCCGGTTAGCGTCAGAAACCTCGACAATTTTATGCTCTCACCAGCAGTTTGCACAAGTCAGAGTTTGGTCAAATTCTTTCTCTTCTACACTGCAGAGTTCAAAATTTCATTTTCGATTTCGTTATCACATTATTTACAGATAACTCTAGCCAAGACAAATCAACATTCATTACATATGTGTAATTAGATGATGTACGATATGAGCTCAGTGGCATATATAATGGCAGGTATATTGGGTATTTAATGAAACAAAAGTAGTTAACCCTAGAAGCAGTACATATTTTTTAACAGAATATTTGCCCAAACTCGTAGAAATAAAATAATGAAAGCATGTATAAAGTCTTAATAATTCCATCCATGTACTGAACTAGTATTTATAACTTGATTTACAGAGGACCTGCCTAACCTGGTGCAGTACGTGGAGAGGGTGAAGGACCGCTTCTGGCCCGACTGGGAAGATTGTCTCGCGAAGGAGAGCTAAAGTTTGTTGGTTTAACTTTCGCACTCGCATCACATGGAAGTTTTATGTTTATAACTCTTAATGACTGTAAAGCCGGAATGAGCTTAACTTTTACTGTAGAGACTTCTCTGTAAGCTTCTTTCAGCTACTAACACTTTTCGAAGGCCATGGACAACTTTTTCGGACCAGATGATAACAAGTTTTCTTCTTACTTACTTAAATTCTAGTGATGTATGATGTTACTCAAATACAAAAAAAAGAGGAGAGAAAACGTTTTTATACCATTGATGCTATTAGTCACACAATTACGATTACTCTTAATGTTTCATTACTACATTACTAGAACACTCCGCCCTGGCGTATTGGCACTGGCATCATAGACCATGATCATAGGTCTGCGCCTTGGCAGGCGAAATTTTGTCCCAAGTATTACCGACTTTCCATTGTAATCAAACCTGAGTTGGTGCACAAATTTTATTATTAAATCCCTAGTTCATCAAAAAGCCCAACATGAAAGAAACGGAACTTGAAATAGAAAAAAATATCGAAAAGGCTTCAACTAGCCCAGAATTATTCATGTCAATATTCGCATTTTATTGATGATCTATAGATACTTATTGTTTTCCTAGCATAAAAAAACAACAAAATACACCACGTAATGAAAGAAATTATAAGATTGCAAGTAACTGCGCACTCATACCTAGGAAAACCATTAAAATATTAATTTCATGTACAATCTACAACACTCGCGCTCAGAAAGAACGCAATAACTCGAGCAAAATGAAAATTTCTTATATGCTAGATTCTGCTAAAAAGAAAAAAATTACACGTGTCTCGGTTAAACCACAGCGTGCTAGAAAACATTTCGATGGTAAGTTCAAGTAGGAATTAGGTAATTAAAACATTTAGACATAATTGGAATTTTTATACGACACTCTGAGTACAAAAAAATTCTATTACATGTGTTAGTCGCTTGCGACGCTAAGCTATACTACTGCAGCTCATTTAGGCCTTCGATACAATATGTACCAAAAAACGGCATGAAAATGGTGCATGTATCTTGACATTGTTCACCGATAGAAAAAATTTTGATTTAAAAGAAATTTATTCCAGAGCAACGCTATTGATATTATTGAAGCTCAATAAGTTCTTATCTCAACTTATTTTTCATTTCATTTTTTACTCATCTCAATAAGTAAAAAATGACTTCTCTCAATAAGTAAAAAATGACTGAACTTTTCGAACTCTGGCGGAGGTTCAGTAAACCTTGAACAAATGAAGATTTATTGCTGAGAAATCTGGAGCGTAGTTGGCTGCGGTTAATGTTTGAAATCTTTACACACAACAGAAACAATCAGGAAATTCACAATTCATCAGGAACTTGAAAACGAAGAACACAGCACGTAGTGTAATCATTTTAATTTTATTTCTTTCTTTACACACCTAATCAATAGAAGTGAAGATACGAAAAATCTAGTAGTCCTATTTTTCTTAAACGTTTCGGAGTCCAGCTCCACCATCAGTAAGTCAGATCTGAAATTTACAATGAAAACGGTTAAAAATGCAGTGTTATTTTAAACTTTTTCTATTCCACAAATAAATGAGCTAAATATAAATTTGCAAAGGGAATGAACTGGTGGCATTATTAAGAACCGGTTTGTCTTTAGCTATGTACAATGATTCTAAAATTCTCAAATCCAAATCATTAGAAGGAGAACATAAAATTTCGAAATCATCTTCAGACACACGGGCACTGCACTGCTCGGCATGAAGGCGGAGAGAAGAATGAACGGGCTGCGTAAGTCGATTCCCCGTTCTAAAGCTCACACCACGATTTAAACAATTTAAACAATTTATTTACCACAGGTGATACAGAGGTAGAATGTTTCTTAAGTCTAG
>JACJUY010009032.1:20211-35044 GCA_014220935.1 Platorchestia sp. MABIK | reverse complement strand
AAAAAAAAAAAAAAAAAAAAATTAAATAAAAAAAAAACAAGTTATGGAACTCAACCACTACAATGGATGGGCTGTGAAATCCAAAAGCAATAGAAGAACAATGAAGTCCCTAAATATGAAACACCAAAAACAAAATAATAATTTGAAACACCAAAAAATAATAATATAAAACCCTCAGAATAACAGATAAACAATATGAAACACACAAAAAAAAAATATGAAACACTAAAAACAAAAACCAACAAAAAATATGAAAGCTCAAGAATAGCAGAAAAATATAAAACCCCAAAAACAAGAGCAGAACAATATGAAACCCCAAAAACAAGAGCAGAACAATATGAAACCCCAAAAACAAGAGCAGAACAATATGAAACCTCAAAAACAAGAGCAGAACAATAAGAAACCCCAAAAACAAGAGCAGAACAATAAGAAACCCCAAAAACAAGAGCAGAACAATAAGAAACCCCACAAATAAGAGCAGAACAATAAGAAACCCCACAAACAAGAGCAGAACAGTAAGAAACCCCACAAACAAGAGCAGAACAGTAAGAAACCCCACAAACAAGAGCAGAACAATAAGAAACCCCACAAACAAGAGCAGAACAATAAGAAACCCCACAAACAAGAGCAGAACAATAAGAAACCCCACAAACAAGAGCAGAACAATAAGAAACCCCACAAACAAGAGCAGAACAATAAGAAACGCCACAAACAAGAGCAGAACAATAAGAAACGCCACAAACAGCAGAACAATAAGAAACGCCACAAACAAGAGCAGAACAATAAGAAACGCCACAAACAAGAGCAGAACAATAAGAAACGCCACAAACAAGAGCACAACAAAAAGAAACCCCACAAACAAGAGCAGAACAATAAGAAACCCCACAAACAAGAGCAGAACAATAAGAAACCCCACAAACAAGAGCAGAACAATAAGAAACCCCACAAACAAGAGCAGAACAATAAGAAACCCCACAAACAAGAGCAGAACAAAAAGAAACCCCACAAACAAGAGCAGAACAATAAGAAACCCCACAAACAAGAGCAAAACAATAAGAAACCCCACAAACAAGAGCAAAACAATAAGAAACCCCACAAACAAGAGCAGAACAATATGAAACCCTAAATCTAAAAGAAGAACAGCACGAATCACCATAAACAAAACTTATATGAAAGACCAAAACCAATGAACTAAGAAACCCCCAAAACAAGAGGAGAATATGAAACCCCAAAGAATAACAGGAGAACAATAAGAAACCCCAAAGAATAAAAGAAAAACAATATAAAACCCCAAAAACATGAGAAGAGCAACAAGAAACCCAAAAACAAAAAAGAATCCTAAATAAGAGAACAAAAGGATGAAATTAAATCTCAAAGAACCCTAAATAAGAGAACAAATGGATGAAATTAAATCTCAAAGAACCCTAAATAAGAGAACAAAAGGATGAAATTAAATCTCAAAGAACCCTAAATAAGAGAACAAAAGGATGAAATTAAATCTCAAAGAACCCCAAATAAGAGAACAAAAGGATGAAATTAAATCTCAAAGAACCCTAAATAAGAGAACAAAAGGATGAAATTAAATCTCAAAGAACCCTAAATAAGAAAACAAATGGATGAAATTAAATCTCAAAGAACCCCAAATAAGAGAACAAAAGGATGAAATTAAATCTCAAAGAACCCTAAATAAGAGAACAAAAGGATGAAATTAAATCTCTCGAACCCTAAATAATAGAACAAATGGATGAAATTAAATCTCACCCGCATTGATGCTAGAGTTGACACCTCCACAGCTGCCTGCTGAGTGATGTGCAGTGGCGGCAGAATAGGCCAATAGTCCTCCAACCTTTTAATTAGATTAAAAAAATTTAGATTTACAAACTTAACAAAATTACAAATTCAACAAAATTACAAATTCAACAAAATTACAAATTCAACAAAATTACAAATTCAACAAAATTACAAATTCAACAAAATTACAAATTCAACAAAATTACAAATTCAACAAAATTACAAATATAACAGAATTACAAATTCAACAAAATTACAAATTCAACAAAATTACAAATTCAACAAAATTACAAATTTAACATAATTACAAATTTAACAAAATTACAAATTTAACAAAATTACAAATTTAACAAAATTACAAATTCAACAAAATTACAAATTCAACATAATTACAAATTTAACAAAATTACAAATTCAACAAAATTACAAATTTAACAAAATTACAAATTTAACAAAATTACAAATTTAACATAATTACAAATTTAACAAAATTACAAATTTAACAAAATTACAAATTCAACAAAATTACAAATTCAACAAAATTACAAATGTAACAAAATTACAAATTATACAAAATTACAAATTTAACAAAATTACAAATCTAACAAAATTTAATCAGTTTAACAGAAATAATTAGAGGTTAGTTTGACAAAATTTCTTTCCCATTTTGAGTGCGGCAGGTAAAAATAAAGTTTAATATTCAACTTTAACTTAAGGTCAATTGTAGTAAGCAATGTTGAAAAGAGCAATTTTGAACTGGATCGTACCTTCATAAAACTTTGATTAAGCATTTATGGAAATTGAGTTTGTGACTACTGGTCAGTCAGCAGCATTATGAAAATTGCCTCCGTGTACCACCGGTGGCTCACGTCGCAGTCAAAGTGTTAAATAGTATGGAAGATAAATTGCATTCAATAAACAATGAATTTTCATTAATTTTGTTGCAAATTTTTCTCTATTAACACGTTGACTCCGAAGTGGTACACATGTGTCCCACTAGGTAAATTACTCATTTACGTACCGGAATATACAAATAACATTTCAACTATTTTTCTACCTTTTCCGAAATAAATTTTAGAGTAAAACGTAACACGTTATGGTTCAAGTGTATTCTTTACACTTTTCAAAAAGGTTAAAAATGTATTAGAGCAGAAAAGCCGGTTTTCAAAACGACTTCTTCTAGCCTAACCAAACTGACCGTAAGCAACCGCACAATCGGAGTCAACGTGTTAACACTTTGATAGCAACGTGGGTCACCTGTGGCCACAGAGGGGATTTCCGTAATGCTGATGACCGACCAGTAGTCAGTCTTAAATTAAATTTTCATAAATCCTTAATTAAAGCTAAATGAGGGCATGGTCCCATTCATGTTTGCTATTTTCAAAATTGTTTGCTACAATTCACTTTAAATTTGATTTGCACATGGAATTTCAGTTTAATCAATTGCATTCTAAGTGTTAAATAGTATGGAAGATAAATTGGCATTCCATTGACATTGAAGATTCATCATATTTTTGCAAGTTTTTGTCTGTTAAGAATATCAGTGAGCCTTTTAGAATTACTTGCGCATAGAAAGCACATATCATTTGTCACATATTTTCCCATCAAGCTATTGGATCCATAAATACAATACAGATTGGATTATATGCAAATTTAACCTTCCTTCACTGCAACAAAGGCATTCCAAAGAGTGGAAGGCACCATTTATGGACTTAAGGGAATGCGGAATCAATGCACAAGGTGCACAGAAAGAGTAAATAGAGAAAGAAATCCATGGAAACAAGATAAAAGGTAAGAAAAAGTATTAGGTGCAGAAAAACAGGACAGCAGTGAACTGCAAAAAAATATTCCTTAACATTTCAACATTTGATTTCAACAAAAAGAAGGCCTACTTAACTCTCAGCTCGGATCAACGGTAAATTCCAACGCGTGCTCAAGATAGTGATGTTGTGGTGAACATTCACTCCACACACTCACCAGAGGGGAGGAGGGGGTGGTGGGGGCTGTGTGTGGTGACACACCACCTCCACATCATCACTCTCATCATCAGCAACAGGAGGGCTTGTGTCAGGGACGACGGCTGGTCTGGCAGTGAAAAGAGGGGCCAGCTGGGTCTCTGAAATACAGGATTTTATTAAATTGAATACATGAAACAATTAGGAATAGTAATATTAAGGAATAAAGTTTATAATTAGTACTAGTTTTGAAATAATTAATAATTGTATATAATTATTAATTATTAGTAATTTTGGTAATTAGTTAATTATAGTTAATTTTTTGTTTAATATTAATTTTGTTGGGTAATAAAATGTTCATTCAACAAACAAATGTCCAGTTATGAAATTATGAATGAAACATGTAGTGATGTTTGGAAATAAAGACATGAATAAATTAATGAAGTAATTTCAAGTAGTGCATAAAATCATGCAATGAAACATCTGAAACATGGTAATGTACAATGAAATAAGGTAATGAACGGTCTACATGCAATGAAACAGACACACAAAAATGTGATCATTTCAAATACAGAGTGGCAAAAAAAATAATGCAAATATTTGAGAAAATACCAACAGATTAAATTTTGACAGAGTGTGAACTAAATAGCAGACACATCTTTAAAAGTGCCCAGTAAATTGCAGGCATCCCTGTAAATTGCAGGCATCCCAGTAAATTGCAGGCATCCCTGTAAATTGCAGGCATCCCTGTAAATTGCAGGCATTCCAGTAAATTGCAGGCATCCCTGTAAATTGCAGGCATCCCTGTAAATTGCAGGCATCCCAGTAAATTGCAGGCATCCCTGTAAATTGCAGGTATCCCTGTAAATTGCAGGCATCCCTGTAAATTGTAGGCATCCCAGTAAATTGCAGGCATCCCAGTAAATTGCAGGCATCTAACTGCAATAGTTCTCTCAGACCTCCCACTAAATGAGCTCCAACAAAAAGTAACTAATATAACACTAAATCAAGAGCCTGCATGCATTATGGAAGAAGATTAGATGTTAGTTTAAGCCTCCCTAACCACAACAAAGACGTTCCAAAAAGAGTAGAAGGAAGGCACCATTTAGTGTGGAGTTGAGGGCTCATTATGGAAGAAACAACAGATGCATAAAAACAATAGCAAAAGAAGTACAATAATATTAAAACCTATGAATTCACTTTACCTAAAGACACAGAAAAAATGCAAGGTTTGACAAAAATATGCACAAATCCAATTGAATTTGGCTCAAACCTATGGTAAGTCCCAAAAGTACCATCCAGGTTTTTAACAAAAATACATTTGTATACCAATTTTATCCATCATTGAACTCTCATACCATTGGTCAACAACCAAAGATCATTGACCAATTGAGCTCTTTCTTGTACTGTTAGTTTCTTACCCATACCCAATCTTATCTGAAACATAAAGGAAAAATGCAAATTACTGTTCTTGCACACCTTATGGGTGAACAATCTTCCAGTATACAATTCATACAAACGGCTTCTAAAACTTACTTTTGTTAGCATTGGTTGATTTCTTCAAATTGCTTTTGCTGCAATCTTCCAGCACTTCAACATTCTTCTCAGGGGAGCGGCATCTGTCGCTAGAATCCACCCTTCGTTTCTTGGGTGTTGTTTCTGTCTTTTCGCAGTAGTTAACTTGAGAAGCACAGGCCCTGCGACGCTTCCTACGGCCAATGTCCTCTGTCTCCTCCTCCTCCTCCTCCTCCTCCTCATGTTCTCTGCTTGATGCTTTCACTTGTGCTTTAGTGTCAACATTACATTCAGAACTTGATTCATCTTTATCTTCGGGTAACTTCAACAGTGAAGAAACTCGTGTTTTTCTTCTACCTCTGCAAGACCTGGAGTTTTCAGATGAAGCTTTAGAATTTAAAGATGCAGCTTTAGTATTTTGGGAAGGAGTGTTAGAATCTACTGGAAGAACCTTAAAATCTTCAGATTCAACGGTAGCTTTAGATACCCCAGTTGGAACTGATTTGGATCTACAACTTCCAATTGTCACTTGACTATTGCACTGTTTTTCAAGAGGTTCAGAAAAAGACTTTTTTAATTGTGGAGAACATTCAGTCTTTGAAGTTCCTTTGAAAGGAAAATTAATTTTCAGCTGAACACCTTTATTTGCGGACAATTTTTGTGGACTAGATATTTGAATTAGTTCAATTTCTTCAGTTACTACAACATCCTCAGTGTCTGAATCATTTGAAGAAGCTGCACTGCAAGTACTTTCTTCAGTTACACATTTTTCATTCCTTATCCCAAGCTTGTCGTCATTTTTGTTAGAACCTGTTCCATCTTCATTGCCAGACTCTTTAACATTTTCTTCATGATCCACAGGTTCCTGTTCGCAAGTGATATCACTTTTCTTCCTTAAAAGTGCCTTGCTTGTGTTCACTAGTGGTTCTTTTTTCAAAGCACTGTCTACTTCATCAATCCCACACTCTTTAAAATCATTCACCAAGGCTTTGGGTTTCAAGGGTCGTTTTGGTTTCTTGACATTGTTTTTCCTGGAAGACTTCTTGGCAGAGACACGTCGGGGGTTCGGGCTGTAGTCAGCATCAGCACTAGCATCAACATGTTTATCAGGGGACATGATGGCTTCAGAAATGATATAATCAATGGCATTCATGACATCGTGATAGTTCATAACTTTCTTGGCACTTCTAGAGAGCCGTTGGGTTTTGGGTGTAGAATCAACCAAGTCTTCTGTAAGTGAAACGATATCACTTGAAGGCATTGCCCTTGCACTTTTCAACTGTGCTTTTTCATCTTTATTCATGACAGGTTCTTGACTTGATTGAGATTCTGCATTTGAATCCTGTTCACTTCCACATCCTTCAGAAAAAACTGCAGCTTTTCCATCATCTTTGGGTACTGCTAGAGCATTTGTCCTTGTATCTTCAAATTTATCATCACTGCCAGTGTTATCTGACGTAAAAGCAGACGCCCCTTCTATTCCCCGAGGTACAGAACAGCTTGGATGTTTTTTAGAAGACAATTTGGACTGTTTTCTAAATTTTCTGCTCTGGTTACCTTCAGCTGCTGTAGAATTAGCAGATAATAATGATGCAGCAGATCTATCGAAGGTTTTGGACTCGTTTACAGTTTTTGGTGTTACCGTAAAGAACTTACCAATTCCAACATCTTGTGTAAGTCTTGAAGCTTTCTTATTTTTGACTTTAGCTCTGATTTTGTTTAGTTTCTTTTTCTTCTTCATTTTGTTTATCGATGAATAATCACTATCATCATCACCATCATCTGTGGTGGTTTCATCAGCTTTGGCATGATATTCTTCATCAGAGCTTTCATTTCTCCCACTACCAGACCTCGCTACAGAACATGGGGTGTTGTCAACATCAACGTCACAACCAGTAGCGCTTTCACTTGCTGAGGAATTCCCCTTTTCATCAGATCCCTTTCTTGGCTCTGAATTTTTTTCATGCGGTGCACCATCCACAGGAGTATCTGTGATACAGGTGCCTGTATGTGGCACAATTTTTTCAATTATTTTCTGTGGTACACCACCCTCAGGAGTCTCTGTGATACAGGAACCTTCATGTGGCACCATCTTTTTAATTATTTTCTGTGGTGCACCACCCACAGAAGTATCTGTGATACAGGTGCTTTTATTTGGTAGATTTTCAATTATTTTCTTTTCCATGCAGGAATCCTGGTGTTGTTGGGGCTGATGCTGAAGAGACAGACCCAAGTCTGATTCAGATCTGTCTGTACTACTCTGCTGCAGTTTCTTCAAACTGTAAAATAAATAAAAATTATGTAGACAATTAATAGACAATGTTTCAGAATCATTTCCATTCAACATATTGTTTCTGGTGTGTAGAAAAAATTTCACTAAAGTATTTTTTTAGTGATGCCTGCAGCATCATTCATCAACTGATGGAATGACTTCAAATATTTTTATGAGTGAAACAGGATAACCAGGGTTGATACGATACAAGTATTTAGAAGATTTTAGGCAAAATATTTATTTGATTGATATTTGATAAAACAATTGAGTACATTATAACATAATTCAAGAATCTATGCTTTAAAAAAATGGCTCTCTTGAAACTACAAAAAAAAGACACATTTAGCACAGAAAAATGGAAAGGGAACTTATGCACAGGAAGTGCTCACATAACCAGTGCATGGAAACAACAAAATAAATAGAAGCTTAGATTAGATAGTAAGTTAGTTTAAGCCTCCCTAACCACTACATAAAAGAGCGTATCAAGGAGAGGAAGGAGGAAGGCAACATTTAGTATGAAGATAAGAGAATGAGGAATCTATGCAGAAGGGGCATAGAAATAGTAAGTTGAGAAAGAGGTTCATGAAACAAGATAAAAGTTGAAGAAGAAAGTAGTAGGTGCTGAAAAACAGGACAGCATTGAACTGAAAGAAGGTGGTCCTTAACGTAACAAAAAAATATTTTACTTCAACAAAAAGAAGGCCTACCTAACTCTCAGCTCGGCCCCTCACATTTCCCCCTGGGAGTGCCAATTCCCATAGAAACAATTGTTGTATCCCCTTGAGGGGAAATGAAAGCTTATAAAACCAACAACAGATAAAAGTTAAGAAAGAAAGTAAAAGATGCTAATAAAAAACAGTGAATCAAGAAAATTATCCATAACACATAAAAAAATTCATTTCAACAGAGTAAAGCCTACCTAACTTCAGACTAAAGACTTGACATATTCTAGGAGTGCAAGCTCATGGAAGTGCAATAGCTGTCTCTCCCTCTAGGGATTTAAGTGAACAAATTTATAAAGAACTTTTGGATCTATTTACTTTCAAATTTTAAATCATCTTTACTATGGATACCCAATACAGTAATATACAATTGTAGAGCTTTAGATAGCACATAAATAGTCATTCAGAATTAATAAATCCTTGCAAAAACAACGGCTGAATTACTTAAAAAATTACTTAGGTCCTAAAAAGGAAATTTAATGGCATCTAATACACCAGTGGAAACCTTGATTAAAATCAATGATAATGCAATGCTTGAAGATCATTTAATACTATTATTTTCAGCCCAAAATGAATAGGGAATTGATCAAACAAAGTACAAAGCAAAAAGGTTTTTAAATATTAAACATTAGACATTTCTAAACAATTGCATAATATGAATAGGAAATGTCCTTACAGTACATATATGAAACTCCCAAATTCTAAATTGTTCAAATAAATTTTTAAAAGAAAAACCTGAAAAGATGGAAAAATCATACATATTTTTGAATGCCCACTTATGAATATCACAACTGACCTCAGCTTTGATGTTTCAGTGTTTTGGTCGGGAGTGATGCAGTTTTCAGAATCCATTTCTTCGGGCTTTCCAGTGTCCACGCACTTTTGAAGCTCACAAGGAATTGCTCCATTTACAGAGAGACAACTTTGAATCCCATTGTTAGGTTCTTTAGAAGAATTCTTCAAGCCAGAGACACTTTCTACACCAGACGCGTCTTCAGAAATGACGGTAGGGTCTTCCAAATTCTTGCTTGCATCAATGTTGGATTTCAGTTCACAAGTCAGGGTAACTTCCTTGATAATCTTGGTATCCACACTACCACACACTTCAAGTGGCACACCACAATTTTTTTCTTCATCCCATACAACCGTTCCCACCACCTCAATCTTATCCAGCTCATCAGCTTCAACGTTTTTACACTTGGGTAACACAAGCAACACACCAAGGGATTTAGTGGCCGATTTTTTGGACTTAGGACTGCACTTTCTCCCAAGCTCATCCACCATTTTGTCAAAGCCACTATCAGAATTTTTCACCAATGGAGAGTGCACTTCAGCAACAACAGTAACGGTGCTCTTGTTGCGCATTCCATCAAGTTCCGACTTGGTCATCTTCTTGAAGAAGTTGTTGATTGTTGCTTTAGGTGGAGCTTCCACAGGTTCTTCTGAGATGCTTGGCTTTGCATCATTTCCTTCATCACAATTTTCAGTCAATGACTCAGAATCTTCCTGCATATTAAACGAATCTTCCACCCAGCTGAAGTCATTAGACTGGCAAGCTTCCACATTTTTGTTTTTTTTAGGCACAGAAGTTAAACCTTTATGGATCCCAACACCTGATTTCTTACTTTTCCTAGAAAGCTTAGATTTTTTCACAAATTTCAATGGCCCAACAACCCTCTTTTTCTTGACCTTCTTGGTGAGGCAATGCATTTTGGCTGTAAGCTCCTCTAACTTACTTTCATCTTCCGAGCTTTCTTCAACAACCAGCTTTGATCCAAGATGTTTCTTTGTAAGCAAGTGCATTTTGGACATCAAGTGATCCAAATCTTCATCACTATTGCAAGGAGATTCAACACTCAAATTTAGTTGACTTGTTGCTTTACATTCAACATCCTCGGCAGCATTGTCCTTTCTGCCACTTGGAACATCCACAGTTTCATCCTTATTTTTTACATCACATCCAGGAGTAGTGTTAAAGAGTCCACTCAATTCTTTCTTCTCACTGTGTTGGTCATTACAAGTAATAGAAGGAGCCTCTTTCTTAAAATAATCTTTTATATTCTTTTCATTAAATGTCACATTATTGCTCTTACATGAACCTTTATTAACAGATCTTCTTTGGTTAACAGTAGCTTTGTTCAGTGAATCTGTTTCAGGAGATGAGGAGCAATCAACAACTTTCTTGACGTTTCCAGGATTTTCCATAGGTTTTTCTTGTACACAACCAACATCCATTTTCAGTTTTGTAACATGACTTACTTCATTCAAACTTTTAACACATGGAACAGCATCAGCATTTTCTATGCACACTTCTTTGCTGCTTTTATCATGGGAATTAGCATCAGAAGCATCATTTTGTGGGGATTTGGGAAAGGCATTCTTACTTATTCTTATTTTGGTCTGATTGAAATCTCTTTCAAGTCCAGGCATGTTCTTGAACTTTAGAGTGAATTTTTTACTGCCTTTTCTAGTTTTCAGAGAAGATTTAGAGTTTCTCAGCAACCCTTCAGCTTCATCTTCATCCTCAGAGTCATATATTTCAGTGATGCTTTCATTTTCACTGCTGTCTTCAGCTTGATCATCATTCTTACAATTTTTCAATTTTGAAGTGCCAGATTTTTTAATTTCCAAGTTTCTGGGAGGCCACTTCTGTTCCTTATTGTCCAAGCAAACAGACATCCCCAAAGGGACGTCATTTTTTGCATCCACTTCAGGGCTAGAAGATGTCCCTTTTTGATTTTCAAGAATATAGCACTGTTTATTGAGACTTGCAGAGAAAGAATCTTTGATTTTTTTCATGGGCGTATCAAAAACATCTTCCTTGTCTGGAGAGTTGCTCAATTTATTTCTGTTTGGCATGAGAAGCAAAAATGCATTGTTCTTACATGACCCTGTAGCAGCTTCTTTCATTGATGTTTTTTGAGGTGTGGAAGATTGAATCTCTTCTTGAGGTTTTGGCTCTACATCACTCATTGACACACACGTATCACTATTTCCTTTCAATCTTCCTACAGAAGAGGTTTTGGCTTTACAAGACGATTGTGACTTGTCATTGTTGTCATCCAAAGTTTTGGTGTTGACTGCAGAAGATATTTCATTTTTTTCTTTCTCATGAGTTGAAATTTCACCATTAGATTGGGATTTGCAGCTTGTTTCTCTGGCGAATGAAGAGTTACTTGACTTCACATCTACTGACTCAGCTTTGGTATTCTCACCAAACTTTTTCTCATTGCAATTTTTAATTTTCTTTGCACAAGCTGAAGTTTGAACTTCAGAGATGTTTTGGTCAATGTTTTCCTTATTGGCTTTATTAGGCAGAACACCAGATGAGGTTTCTTCTGAATCACTTTCCAATATAACTTCCTTTTTTGCATTGATAGTAGCTTCTTTTTTATTCATCATGATTGCAAAAGCATTGCTTATGGTTGGAGATGACTGCACAGTTTCTGAAGATTTAACTTTGGAGGTTTTTTTTTTCCACGACCCCAATTTGGTTTTAGCTCGGGGATTGGAGTTCTGGTCACTCAATGAGTCATCACTCGAGGAGTCGGAGCTGCTGGACTTCCACGACACAAATTTTTTGGGCTGCTTTCCCTTGGCTCTTTTCAAGACACCCTTTCTGCCAGCTTTGCCTGAACAATTTTTTAAAGATTCACCACAATCTGCCATTTTACAGCGAATTTTTCCAGCGAGTGTCAAAATATTTTCTTTGGTTTGTACTTTTCATTTGAAATCAAATAAAATATGGAGCAAAATTAATACTTTTCCATGAAGTCATTTTGAATGTTTAAAAAACAAATGAAACTCAATCTTTTTTAGCATTTTATCCATTTCATAACTTCAAAACAAAAATATTTCTGAAATGAAAATTCAAGACCATAATAAGCAAACAGAAAATGAAGACTATGAATAAGAAAAAAATTCTGGAAAAAATCAGACAGAATCTCTCAACACTTTGACACTTGCCTCAGTTTTCCAGTTTGGTCCAATTAGCAGATGTCTATAGATGTCGTAACTAGACCTGGTACAATAACCCCTGGACTTGAGACGTCAATGCAGTGTGTTTCTACATAGGGTTGCCGGAAAGATGCACCATTTGTTCCAATTTTGAGCGGGTGTATGAGTGTTTTGGACTTCCTCTGTTAAATTATATATGCTTCACAATTATAAACAGACACAGTGAAAGCATTTAGTGCATGTATAAATAACTTGCATAAACATTTGTTGTAAGCAAGAAGTACATCTAATAATGAAAAAAAGGTAGTTGATGGAGGTTTGCGTACAACAAATATCATGGAGTCAATAAGCATGGAAAATCATATTCCCTGATGTGCAGAATATATGCAATGACAATGTTCAGTAGACACTCATTAGTAAACCAAAATTCATGATCTAATTGTCCTCAGTCCCTTGTGGTACCAAAAGCACCATGATGTCTATGGACGTCACTCCATTTTTTACAGTCAATAGACTCGTTTATTAAATATATAAACTGACACAAAATATTCGGTATCTTTTCCGACTATAAATTAAGAATGGTGGGGGTGTGCATTTGGACCAAACTGGCATGACGGCTATGGACGTCGTCGAGCGTCAATGTGTTAAAATACCAAGATCAAAAAAATTGAGACATGTGAAACATAACGACTAAATTTTTAGGGATGATAAAATATTATAAATTTTCATCAATTAAATCCAGTAAATGTCAACTTATCATCAGACATCCAGAAAATAAAAATGTTGTACATAATTTCCTAATGTTCTTCAGAAAGAACAGTGGTCAATAAAGAGTTGAAGTTTCCAAAACAAACATCGGGATCTTAGGATGCTTCATTTATAATCAGGCCTGATACATATGATCTTAAGCATTGGTTTTTCAAATGCCTTATAACTAACACTATATATAGGACACCATGACGGTTCCCCCGTGAAGCCGGTACCCATTTCCGACACCTGGGTTGAGTGGGGTATTGTGCTAGAGCTCTCCCTTATACCCAACGGGGAAAATGGCCGCGCCAGTGCCGGGACACAAACCCTCGTCTCCAACATGCAAGGCCGATCCCTTAACCACTGTACCACCGCGAGCACCAAGCTTAATGGTACAGTTGGGGTTAAACAAAACGTCCATCAGTTCTCAACAGATTTTTGGGAAATGTTTAAGACGGGACACTAATCGATTTTCATATATTTGTTTCTTGTATAATGGTAGTGAGATCAGAATAAACAACTTTTCTTCTATGCACTTTCCATCATAGATCAGTATTTAATGAGTTATAGCAGTATGTTACTTTTTGTCTGTCATGGCTTGAAGTTTCTCAAATGATCAATTTTCCAATTTTATGGTAAATTGATCAAAATAAACAACTTTCCATCACAATAAACAACTTTGCATTTTCCATTGCACATAAGTATTTAATAAATTATGGCAATATAAAACTAAATAATTCAAATGCCGCGAGTGATGTCATGGCTGTCCTGATGAGTACTTATAATTTGTGTAATTGTTCAGAAACATTTTAATTTTGGGAATTTTCAACTGATTTGTGTCTTTTTTTTTGTGTTAACTGATTTGTGCTTTTGTGTTTTGCATATTTTTTAGGATATTGTAGCACTTGCGTATTCCAACAGCACGAGGGTGTCCCATAACATTTTGTGTGGAAGTTTTTGGGTAGGCTTAAACAAGAGAGACGTTGACTACACTTGACGGAGAAATTTATAGCCACACCAAGAGGTCCTGTAGGGAGACGTGGGAAACATGAGCTTGTTATGATTAGCAGACTTTTTGGAGAGGCCTGAGTGAAAGCGCCCCAACGGCCAGCCACAAGGGTGACAAGGATTTATTGTACACCACTCAAACTTGAGGGGTGGGGACGAGCGACAAGATTGTTGACACAGCAGGATCCCAAGCACCCAGGCATTAGAAAAACAAAGGGAAAAGATTTATAGCAGAATTTCATGGAAAAAGATCGCCAGTGTTCCTAAAAGAGGGCGGAGTCGGCTATACGTTCTCATCAGAGGGCTTACAGCCAATATGATGGTCAGAGCACCCTTGGAGAGGTTTTCGAAGTGGAGAACCGCAAATCAGAGAGAAATTATAGGCGTGCACGTATGCTGAGGGCAGCCCCAAGATCGGGACGGGCAGCGCAAAAAGACCAAAGAGTTAGTTTTTTGGCAAGCCTTCAGACAAGGTGCGTTAGTACTAAATGTTCACTGGAAATACACTCTGAAAAATAAGTGGACACATATAGCGTGCGTTGAAGTGTAATCATACTTGTCAGAAATTAATCTACCTAAATACTTTCCATTTTCAGAGAAGAGAAGTCTCACATACGACCTACGTGGTCGAGACATTATATCAGAGGGATAAAAAATCAAAACGTCGATTGGGAGGGTAAGGTTTAGAGTTGCTTTTATTTTTACAAGAGATATTTTTGAAATAAGTGAAAGATAAAGTTGATGGCATTCATTGAAGTACAGATTCAAATCTGTTGAGCGAGTTCAATGAGAAGTGATGGGTCAATTTTTGTAATCTTACAGGAGGGCGGAAATTTCATCTTGGCGGTTATCCATAAGAAAAT
>JACJUY010009032.1:0-20037 GCA_014220935.1 Platorchestia sp. MABIK | reverse complement strand
TGGCCAATCCATATTATTAGGGTAGTATTGTCATGAGGCTATTACGCTCAAATTTTTGTTTGCAATTCTGTCAGTCGCGTTAGTATTTTGAGAAGGGTAGTTTGTTCAGGGTGTTATGTATTTGCTGTGAGCATAAAATCTCTCCGATAACCTCTGCAGTATTAATCCCTCCCCTTGTGATGGGCCTTACAGCAATTCAGATGCGCACAGAAACGCGTTGTTGTAAGTGGGTCTCTGCAATCGGTGAGTACCATTTCTGTTTTAGTATATGTAACGCTTTTTTTATTCAATTATTCGTGTATTTTGTTTGCCTGTATTTTTGTGTATTTCATGATTTATTGGAGGTACGCCAATTCCTCAAATTTCCGAGAACCCGGTCTCCTTGTTAATGTAAATTAATGAGGGGTAGGACCGCACGTCATCTCGTGACATAATCAAATTATTTTAGAACAATTGGTAAATTTATTAAAAAAATGATGAAGAATTGCATTTCCAGGTTAGTACAATTCTTTAAATAAGATAACCTACCCAACCTAACGTAACGTTCATTCCAGCCATAAAAAACAAAAATTAGAATACCACTATAACGTTGAGTGCGGCGGGATAACAGAAGTTCAACGTTCACCTCAAATTGTGGTCAATTTTAGAGATCAATTTTGAAAAAAATGAGCATTAAATCGATCGCACCCTCATACTGTTTTCGTTAGGCATTTATCGAATTTGAGTTAGTGAATGCAGGTCGATCAGCAATGTTATGAAAATCCCCTCAGTGACCACCGGTGGGTCACGTCACACTTAAAGTGTTGAATCCTGACTTACGACAGAAAGTGCATGGAAAAAAGTTGTTTATTTCAATCTCACTAACATTGTACAAGCAAGAGAAATTGAAAAATTTATTAGCATCCGGTGGTAAACAAAAACCAAATATTTTACCTACATGAAAGAACCCATTGTTAGTCAGAATAAAATCATGCTCCACTTCAATTAAAATGATGAGATTAATGAAACTATGAACATTTTATACAATATTAGCTCAATATTTAGCTTAGCGTATCAATATTTATAAATCTTTTTATATTTAGGTAATTGAAGACATTTTATATTTTATATAAATGATATTGTGCTTGCAATTGCTTAGTTTTTAAAATATAGAATAAATAACATTCAGGTAAGAATAGCATTAACAGCATTGGATATGATTCTAGGCTTTTAGCATTGTTGCTGCATTGTAGGAACATGTGTAGTTTTTTGGTACAAAAACATCAGTTTTGGAATGGCTAACTAGAGTTAAATTATGTTAGGTTTACTTTAGTTAGGCTTGTTTATGTAACTAACATTACCTAACCTAGCCTTACCTATCATCACTTCAATATTGTATTACAGCATATTTACGCGTGTTTCTTTACTTTTATATACAACGTTCCTATAACTTCAAAGTTAATTATCTCAAAAAGTAAGCATTTGTGAGCAAAATGGCATTCGTGTGAAACCTCTTAAAATGTCTCCAAATTACATACTTGGCAACAAAATTTTAAAAATCATTGACGCGCTTAACTCAATATTGACCAAATGTTAAACCTAAAAGTACTACATGATGTGCTGAGTACTTAGCACTTCCTGCTACATCAATCCTGATGCATAAATCTGAATTTTAAAAATTTCCTGCTCTGATCAATATTGAGTTCAAGCCTTTCACGGAAATTATAAATTCTGTTCCAAAGAATCACTAAAGGAACACATTTAAAAACATTTTACAAGAAAGACATTCTGCATGCTGATGCGTTATTTTTTAAATATAACAATAATTACATTCAGATAGGAATTAAAATTACATGGTCTGTTGCTTAGTTGCCGCATTGTTGGGTGACGCCTACTTTTCTGGCGGGACACGCCCACTTCTTGGCGGAAAACTAACTGCCTCGGTTTGGGTAATTTAAGGTAAGCTATTTTAGGTTGATATATGTTATTTTAGGTTAGTTTATTTAACTAACCTACCATAACTTACCCTCACCTCACCCATTGTTACGTTACCGTATCACAGCATATTTACGTGTCCGTTCCTTCACTTTTACATAAGACGTTCTTATAACTTCAAAGTTAAATAACTCAAAAATAACGCATCAGCAAGCAGAACGTCCTTCTTGTAAATTATTTTTAAATGTGTTCCTATAGTGATTCCTTGGAACGGAATTTTTCAATTCCGTGAAAGGCTTAAATTCAATGTTGACCCTGCTACATCATTCCTGATGCATAAATCTGAATATTATATGTTTCTGGCTTTTTTGTACATTTTCAATTTTAATTCACAATTTTGTAGAAATTTTCAATTTGAAATATGAACTGCATTAAAAAATTTTAATTCCAATGCACAATAGTAACAGAAAGATTTCAATTTAATGCACAATAGCCACAAAATTTATAATTTAAATACAAAATTGTAATGAAAAACTAAATTAACAATACACTTCATTTAAAATATGGGGTTTCTCGGGAGTTAGCCCCGTTGGTTATAATAACTAAACCTGCCGCTAGGTGGCGCCACGTGTTTTAAGCTTAACTCGACGCAAGAAAAACGGATACACCATCCACGGCTCTGTATCACTCACCCAACCCAACCAAACCAACCAACCAACCAACCCAACCCAACCCAACCCAACCCAACAAGTAAGACAATTATTTTTATTTATTTTTATCCGGTGGTTTTCTCGCGTCGAGTTAAGCTTAAGACTAGTGGCGCCATCTAGTGGGAGGTTTAGTTATCGAATATTTCACCAACGGGGCTAACTCCCGAGTTAAGCCTAAAATATCCTACTACAGTTTTACAGCAGGAGTTTTAAGCCATTCCACTGTGATCTTAAAAAAATTATTTCTGACCCTCAACACAGGACTGCTTCTATATGCAAGGATACAATGAAAAATTGATTTGTGATGAAAGTCAACAACTACTTTCCGAATGATGAATATATATTGATTTGTGATGAAAGTCAACAACTACTTTCCGAATGATGAATATATATTGATTTGTGATGAAAGTCAACAACTACTTTCCGAATGATGAATATATAATAATTCGAGATGATAATAATTCGAGAAAGATGAAAGAAAGAAAAATTGATTTGTGATGAAAGTCAACAACTACTTTCCGAATGATGAATATATAATAATTCGACCTTGAAACTTTTAAAATAACTACCTAATTAACCTTGTACTTATCTTCCATCTACAGCGTAAGCTGAATAGCTGATGTATTAAGTTTTTTATATTTCTTCAAAGCTTTTACCGTGGGCATTTACAACACTCCGCTTTAATATGAAAACCAAATAAGCTCACAAGAAGAGCTAAGCATTTCACCCCTTTATTAAGGTATACCGTGCCCTACACTATACAAAGTTTGATTATTTTCACTATCAATTAAAATTACACACTGGCGAGCTTTTCCACTGAAACAATCATTACCTACTTGCTAAACCAAACTCAAGTTAAAATAATAGAGAAAAATATAAATCGTAATTGCACTTTTATTTACTTGGCGTTGAAATTTTATGCTCTATCTTACAGGATCACTAACCTCTACACAGCATTTAAAATTCGAACACTAGATTGCGATTTGCGAGTGATCGGATTTCGCCACACGAATTAGGCGCGAACGGTGTTGCCTTTCGTTTAGCGGACTTTCCTTCGCGCGATGCTTGACTCACAAATGTGTACACGAGAAGACTATGGGAAGAAGAAAAGTTTATTTCCACCAGTGCGCATTTTTTGAGAACCCATCTAAGACCCTTCCCGAATTACCCTGACAAAAGGGTAATTTCTGAACTATAAGANCAATAAAATTGATTCATAAAATGTTACCGAGTAGTATTAAAAATTTAATTCCATGAAGAATTTTTGTGAGTTTTCATATACAGGTATTAAAATGGTCATGCAAATCACTGAACAAAGGAATGAGAGGAATACATGGGAAAGATTTTCCTTGGTTACATTATTTTAATCTTGAGCAAGCTTACAAAAATTGACAGGAAACGCTTTGGACGAATCTTTCCTTACATTGGCAGGCTTCTGCGGTAGCTGTTGATATTATTGGAAGTGCAATGGGTGGGAGTGATTAAGCTCCCAACACCAAAAAGTTAACATACCAGGAATTTAATACCAGTGTTTCGTGCACACCTATCAATATGTGTATCTAGTAACTAGTTTGAGTGAGCTTCTTTACTGCACATATCTTTTAATCACTATTAAAATTATTTTGACATAAAAAGTTCAAAGGAGTCAAAAATAAGATTTTAGCTCACATGGCTAAAATTAGACTATACAACACGAAAAAGCAAGAAAAAAACAGAATATTTCAAAATTTGACACAAAAACTGTACACGTGAAACAGTTGATTATCAATAATTTTTCGTTCAGGTGATAAGATTTATTCGGTCATAATGAACGGACGACTATATTGCTTAGTGTACATGAAAAAGCAATGCTTCAAATTGAAAACGTAAAAAAATTAACTTCCTTATGAAAAGATTGAGTTACAGTCAGAGCCCGTAAAATGTTTTCGGTTAATAATTCTCTTGTTATTTTAAGTTAGATCACACACAAATTCGTACATGAGTTAAAATGAGATCACGGTTAAATTGATATTGTTAAAAAGTAACAAAAGCTAAACAATTCCATAGATAGATTACTAAAATCCATATTTGCAGTTTCAAAATCACATGCGCCTTATAGGTTCAATGTGCAGGTCTAGGAAGAGACGTAACGTTCAAATACGCAATTAGCTAACTACCGAAAAAATGCAATTAACTAACTACCGTGTGTGTAAGTAGGAAATTACCTAACTCATTTAGTTTATTTATTTTGCATTTTTATTCATTTTTATTTAGGTCATTATAATTATTTATCATTATTTATTTAGTTTTTAGTTATTTTTGCCTATCCAGTGTGCAGGGAGCGTCATAGTTTGAAAGTAACTTCACAACATTGTTTAGGATATTTAAATATTAAATCATCATACAAAAATATCATCTTTTCTAAAGAGTGACATATTTACTACTATACAACATTGTTTGCAGTAATATACAGCATATCGGTTGTAATTTGTGTACATTTGCAGCGTGGAATTTTATTAGTTTCACTATACAACTGTATTGATCAAATTTCATTTACGACAGAAATTGTTTCTCAGCACAGAGACATCCAACTATTATGACAAAGGGCTATGAATGATGAATACTGGAATCATTATTATTTTTCTTACATGTTAACAAAAAAACATTCATTTCTTTCAACATTTCACGTTAGAAAAATATTTCTAAGAAACTTTTTGCCTTCATCTCACTTCCTTCACCTTCGCAATAAGACTAACTGCGTAGGAACATCTGCATTCAAGTATATCGAATTATTTAAAGACAAATAGGGTTTTTTATTGCTCGCAGAGCTTCAAATCGCTGTAAGTATAAATCAGTTAATGTATTTAAACCTTTTTTGGAATAATATTAAAATATTAGCTGCCGAACGCCATAATAGCCCAAGATTGTATTCTTGCTGAGCACACGCTCCTTACGTTAAGAAAATCTGTACGTATCTCTTAACTATTAGTACGTTTTAATATTAATATTTATGAGGCATGTGTCGTTTTGAGTTCATAGAATAACAACTGAAACCTGAAAACCCTGGAGTAAAGATTTTTTTCAAATTTACCTTTATGAATTCATCCTATCGACGTAACTCAAAAACAATTTTTCGCGACGTCAAAAATGAGTAGCACTTTGCCGATTAAAATTGCGAAATAAAAAGTACGTACTTCAAATGAGATGTATGCATGAAATATATCATTTGTAAATGGCGTCTTATTTTGTTAAAAAGATTTAGCAGTTTGTATTTGATTGAAGCGTAATGTGTCCACTTCTGTATTGCTTGTGGCGAATAAATTGTCAATTTGTCTGATTCAGGGACGCTTGGTAGAAACGCAAAGCAATTTTCGATAAGTTATTCGAACTGGACAACCGATCGTTATTTTTTATCTATAATTTTGAAGGAAGGTTAAAATATAACTCTTGTTTAAATAAGAATAAGTTTCGCTTGATTGAAGTTGGAATCAAGTTTGATTTGATTGAAGTTGGAATTAAGTTTGATTTGATTGAAGTTGGAATTAAGTTTGATTTGATTAAAGTTGGAATAAAGTTTGATTTTATTGAAGTTGGAATTAAGTTTGCTTTAATTAAAGTTGGAATCAAGTTTGATTTGATTCAAGTTGATATTAAGTTAATTTCTTTAAAGTAACAATTAAAGTATTTTTGAATCGATTCAACTGGGAATCAAGTTTAAATTTAACTTCGAAATTCGCATTAAATCAATGCAAGTTTTTAAAATTGGTTTGCAAATTGTTTATATAAAGAATAATTTCTCTACTTTTTCGACATCAACCACTGAACATAAACAACATTACTAGCCCGCGGCATGGCTATAGTGCCCCTCGTTGGGTTTGCCCATCAAATAAAGAGATTTACAATATGAAATTCTCAAAATCCAATGCATTCTATATCAAATTTCAGGCATCGTCTTTTTTTGGATGAAATAAGGAAAAAGAAAAAAATAGAAAAACCGTTTATTTCCAAAAAAGTTGACACGGGAGATACATGACAACATATTGGCTTATGAAAATTTCTCAACATAAGACCTCCTTAGACAAACGTCTGTTTTTTTCTTTACATTCCTTGCATGTTATATTTCAAGCACACATTTTTTCAGGAATAAACGGTTTGTTTTGCGTTTCTTACCTGCCTAACAGATCACATGGAGACCGATGATCAGGAGACAGAAGGGGCGCGGTCGTACGTCAGTGCGGCGGTGTGGGCTGCCTACAGCGACTACGAGAGGCAGAGTCTGAGCAGTCAGTACGACAACTACGTCAAGATGCGACAGATAGGTGAGTCAAAGCCAAGGTAAAGGAAACAGATTATATGTTAGTTAGTAGAGGAATCAAAGTAAAGTTATTCCTATGGGAGAAAATACACCTCCTCTCGTTCGGCTAGCCAATAGGAAGGCTTTATTTCAAACAAACTTTCTGACGCCACCATTACGACATGTCGTTAGGCCGATAGTGGTGACAGATTTGGGGCTAGCAGTGTTGCCAGATGCAATATGAGCGCTGCTATTGATTCGTTGTCATGACGTCAGCATCGCCACACGGTCGACGAAAAAAGACTGGTTTGACCCTACCTTAATTGTTTCTTCTAGCGTGTGAAGGCCTTTGGATTCGATAAATTTTTTGCTGATTTGAATTATTAAGGCGTTTGCAGCATCTGAGGCGTTTGCATTTTCGATTTTATTTTATGATAAACGTTGGCATTTCTTGATTTTAAAGTGAGGATTGCTCAAAAGTGATGAAAAATATTTAATATAAGCAAAAATTTTGTGATGAAGGTTAGGATTTTTCGAAGAAGACAGTTATTTTTTGATGAATGTTCGGATTTCCTGACAAGGATTAGATTATATGTTAGTTTAAGCCTCCTAAATAGTAACAAAGGCGTTGCAAAGAGAGGAAGGCACTTTTTAGCGTGAACTTGAGAGACCGCGGAATCTTCACACAAGGAGCACAGAAACAGTAAATTCAGATAGAAGAAGCTTATAAAACATGATAAAAGTTGAAAAAGTAGTAAGTGCTGAAAGCAGGGCAGCAGTGAACCTAAAAAATATTGTCATTGACAAACAAAAAGGTTATTTCAGCATAAAGATTTAGCGGATCACACGGAGTATGTGAGTGGGTTTTTGATTCCTATTGTCTATCAGGATCTACAGTGATGCATGCAGGAGTAAAACGCTAGCAGTCAATGTATGCGATTGAAAAGTACTGTCTAACTACATTGAAAAAAAAAACATCGGTATCTAAGGATGCTTTATTTCCAATCAAGCCTGATACATATCACTTTGTACATTGGTTTTTCAAAAACCTTGTAACAAACACCAGGACGCCATGACGGTTTCCCCCGGTCAAGGCCGGTACCCATTTCAGACACCTGTGTAGAGCGGGGAATTGTGCTTTGAGTTTTTCCCCTAGACCCAACAGAGAAAGTCGCCACCCAGCGCCGGGATTCGAACCCTCGACACCTTCACGGAAGGGCGGGTTCTTGAACCCATGGGTACAACTACAATGTACACATGTGTGAAGTCACATTATATAAAAAACTCTCCTTTTGTTCATTTAACAGAGTTTCCACGAATGAATGGGATCTCTAACTTAAAAATGCTGTCGCCTTTTTCGATGGTGTAGTTATCTTATTGCTTAATATTTCTGTTACTACGGCTTATCACAATTAAATTACAAAATATGTTAACTTTGTTACAAAATATGTTAGAATAATTCCACTTAAAACTGTCAACTCTTCTGTTCAGGCATCGCTGTCGCGCCTCCGCCATTCATGCTGACTCAGCAACCAACCGCCGGGCAACAGCCAATCACGAGCGAGCCCAGGACGAGTGGCCAGCCAATCAGAAGCGTTCCTCGGAAGCGCAAACGCCGCAGCACTTCAGATGACGAGGAAGATGAAGACTGGACGCCTGATAAACTCAACACAAGACCGAGACGCAGCTGTGCCAGGTCGGTGACTTCTTCCATACCAACTATATAGTATAAAAAGCCCGTCTTATTAATGTTGGTTAATTTGACACTTTGACCGCAATTAGTGAAACTAAAGTTCAACATTCAACTCACATTGGAAGTTAATTATAGTAAGCCATTTTGGAAATGGCAAACATAGACTGGATCATCCTTTCCTTTAGTTATGATTAAGTGTGTATGAAAATTGAGTTAGTGACTACTGGTCGATGAGTAGCTTTATGAAAACTCCCTCCGTGCACCACCGGTGGGTCACGTCGCAGACAAAGCGATAATAATACCCTAGGTGCGTTGATTTATTTGTTTAGTGTACGCTACTTCTGTCTCTCTGTGACGCTCAGAAGGACGCTCAATGACCGTATCTGTGATACGAGTTTCACCAGTGCACAAGTACAAGAATATTTTAATGGCGGGTATTATTGGGATGGATATATTTGTTGGGCATCCACACCTGGAGGATTTATGCAAGGAAAACATTGAATCCCGTCATTTCTGACAGGGCGTGTAAGCTAGTAACCATATAATCTTCTCTACATAGGACGCCACCGAAGAAACAAACATACAACATTCTCCTCATAAGGCCGCCGTCACACAGAGACCAATGGTAACGTTTCATCATAATCAACTACAGTCAGCGGCACTAGTCGGTCTGTGCAGGGCCACGAAACAATCAGATTTCAGCCTTAGTTTGACCAAACTGGTCCCAAACCAAGGCTGAAATCTGACGGTTTTGTGGCGCTAGACAGACCGAGTAGTACCGCTGACTGTAGATGATTATGACGAAACGTTACCATTTGGTCTCCGTGTGACGGCGGCCTGAGACACGTAAGTAACAATCGTATAATCTCCTTTACCAAGGACGGCACCGAAATTCAAAGCTCCCGCATTCAAGCGGCCGGCGACATGCGGCAACTCTCCCAGCAAGCGCGGCAGGAACAACGTCAGACCGATCGTTGGCACCCGCAACTCTGTGTTCAGAGGCAGCAGGATCGTGCCCAAAAAGCTGCTGTCTAGCGGAACCCAACAAGGGCGGCGCCCTACTGAAGGGGACGACCTACTCAGCACCTGCCAGTGGGAGGTGCTGGAGCAGTGGCCCTTGGTGGGGGTCTTGTGTCCGGTGCGATACGGCACGAGGATTAGGACAAAGGTGGGACAACATGAGAGAAATTTCATGTGTGAAATGGGAGAAAATAAATTAAATATAAGATATTTTTGATGAATATGATGCATGAAATGTTCTATGAGAAATGAAATATATGATATTTAAGACAAATTTGATGCACGAAATGTGATAAAATGGGCTGTTTACTTTTACGAACGTTTCAATACGTAGAGGGATTTTTTTGGTATTTCGTAAAGGGCTTTGCCAAAACAGGTGATGTAAGGGAACGGTTGAATAATGGTACAACATAGCTTTCAGTACGCGTTTGAAGTGCACCTATGGTTTGGAAGAGCTAAGGAAAGTGCTAGAAAGGACAAACCTGAGCCGAACACAAGTTCTCAACCAGGGATAAATTTACACCTAGGGGGAAAAAATTATATACTCGGGATAAATAATTTAAGGACCTGATAATTAAGAAACAATTAATTTAAATTTAATTTTGAAAAATGGAAGAGAGAGAAAATACAAAGAAAGAGTGCGTGTTTTGTATGGGAGTAGGGGGTAGATGGAGAAATACATAGAGCCGAAAGGATCAATGATGGAGGAAAGGTTGAGAACGGCTGTGCAAGAAAGAAGTAAACTGTCGCATGAAATCAAAGAGGTACCTACAAAACTGACCTATCAAAGACCATGTGGGCTAACTGAGCGTAATCACATATTACAAGCATTATCGGCGGTAGAATATTGAAGAATATAATACAACGAATAGTTTTCCGGAGAGATTAAAGTAGAGTTCTGCTCAGAAACAGTTTCCTCCCACTTACAGTTGCTGCTACTAGATGGTCAAAAGGAAAGGGATCTGTGGTCGAAGTATTGTCAACAGCTCTTTCTAGAGCAAGCTCAGCGTGATGGCAGTACACCTTGTTCTTCTTCACAAGCATCCAACGTTTCTGCAAGCACTTCTTCTTGGGGTTATATGCCACAGATTTCTTCAAGTACTTCTTCTCAGCCATCCCATCCTTCTGCCAGTACTTCTTTTCAAGCACCCCATCTTTCTGCAAGTGCTTCTTCTCAACCATCGGATCTTTCCGCCAGTACTTCTTCTCAAGCACCCAATCTTTCTACAAGTGCTTCTTCTGCAATCTTCAACCTCTCTGCTAGCACCCCTGCCTTTGACCGAATCCTTGCCATCATCAAATACAAAAGCCTAAACTACGTCCGGTATCCTTTGGAGTACCGAGGGAACGGCATTAACGCCATTGTTGCAGTAGGAGAGACAACTGGAGACAAAAATTGCGCGGTGGTGAAAGGCATTGAAGTCGCTGGACAACGTAAAGAAGATCAAGTTATCGAAAAAGAGAAGAGTGTACAGGAGATAATTGGAGTTAAACGTGTTGTAAGAGAAGCCGGAGTTTCTGGCAGCCTGAAGGAACAACGAGAGGATGTAACCCGCAAAATATCTGAAAAGGAGAAATCCACAGAGAATGATGGGTCTGATAAAATTGAAAACAACAAAACAAGTACCAATGTAAAAGGTATAATACATACTGGAGACCAATCTCGTTTTGGAGACAGTGAGTCGAAGATGGAAATCAATTTGGCTCGGGAAAATACAGTTTCTAAGAATGGATCTTCAGACGAAGTCCAAATAATAGAAGAATTTAACGCAAAAAAGACACTCCTTTCGAGTAAACAATCATCTGATGAAACGTATACTCAAAAAGAAGAAGCTATACCACACGACGCAACTAGTGCAGCACTGCATGAAACCTGCCTCCCTCTTATTCAAATCAACGAGAAACTAAGTGAAGCAGGACTCACTGAGGCTCAAATCAACATGAAATCAAGCGAAACCGGTTTGACTGTGGCTCAAATAAACAACAAACCAAGCGAAACAGGCCCCACAGAGGCTCAAATCAACAAGAAACCAAGTGAAACAGACATTTATCCTGTCCTAACCAACCAAAAGCTGAAGAAAACAGACCTCCTCCAAGACGAAAATGAGTTTCTTCAGAGTGAAAAACAAAATAACTTCGTTCCAGAACGTGATCAGCAGGAGTGGGGGAGTGTGATAGAGACCCTCCAGCATCTCAGCATGGAGGAACATGGGAAAGTTAAAGAAGAGGCGTCTGCGTCTCAAGGTAAGTGCTGAACACAGCTTATTATTTGCATCTTATTTCCAACAAACGTAGGTGAGGATTTATTATTCTAATTTCAGTTGTTTACTGATTGGTCGTGAGTGAAAGTTTAACTTTTTTAAGAACCATTAAGGAGCACTTTTTATAGATTTGATAAAACCCTTTTCGCTTTCTCAGAAAACTTTTTGATAGCATCGAATTTCCTTGCTGCAAAAGAAACAAACATCAACAGAAAAAGAGCAGTGATACAGCAATGTCAAATACAAATGAGTGCTGATGATTCTATACCTAGAGTTCGTTTTCACAGTGTTCAAGTCTCTGTACGAAAAGGGAAGCCCATTTTTCTGTGCGGCCGATAAGCCGATGTTATTGAATATAGAAGTGAATTGTGCTACTATTCTGCATCGTTATTTTTGTTACCATAATTGTTATTTTTATTGTGGGGTTATAACATAACAATCGTAGACCACACCAGCCAGAAATATATTAAAATTCATAGACTAACTCATAAAGATTATTTCGTAGAGTCTCTTTTATTGGCAGGGTTGTATCCGTGATACATTGACCATTACCCTAACACGTTAACTGCAGTGGGTTAAACTGAAGATCAATATTCAACTCAAATTTAAAGTCAATTGTCGTGCGCAATTTTCAACAGAGCGAACGCGAACTGGAACGTGTTTTCATTTAGCGTTCATTAAGCATTTTTAAAAATTGAGTTGGTGATTGCTGGTCGGTCAGCAGCATTACAAAAATGCCTTCAGTGACCACCGGTGGGTCACTACCCAGATACTGAAGATATTTTGTGAATCACTTCATTTTAAAATGTCATTCTGTTCACAATCGTTGCGAATTTTAAGAATACACTAGGATTATACGTAGGTTATATAAATTTTTCCCTAGCGCAAAATATAAATTTCCAAGAGAGGAAAGAGGGAGGCACCGTTTAGTGCGGAATGAAGAGAACTGGTAACCCATGCACAAGGTGCGTCCCTACACCCTGCGCATAGAAACATGCTTAAAAGAAGCAAAAGTTGAAGAAGAAAATAACAGGTGATGAAAAAAAGACAGATATGAATAAAAAAGTTGGTCCGTAACTCACACGGTAGAGGAAACAAGGTAGGTTCAAACCAGTCTTTTTTTCGTTGACGATGTGATTTTGCTGACGTCACGGTAACGAACCAATAGCAGCGCTCATTTTGCATCTGGTAGCACTGCTACCCCCAAATCTGTCACCACTATTGGCCAAACGATATGGCGTTTTGGTGACGTCATAAAGTTTGTTTGAAGTAAAGCCATTCTATTGGCTAGCCGAACAAGAGGAGGTGTATTTTCTCCCATAGAAATAACCCTACCTTGTTTCCTCTACCGTAGTAACTAATCAGAAAACCTATTCTAAAGTAAAGTCGTAGGCGAGATGAGCGAGCAATGTTAATATTTATGTCAGATCAATATAACTGATTTTCTCGGCAGGTACTGCGAAAGATAGAGAAGTCCCCATATACAACAGCAATAGTTTAGTGCCCAGTGAGAATTGTCAAGACGATCAAGTTGTGCCCGTCTTGCCAGCTGTACAACCACCTGCGTCGCTTGAACCAACTGCGTCGCTTGAACCGCCTGCGTCACTTGAACCACCTGCGGCATTTGAGCCACCTGCGTCGCTTGAACCACCTGCCTCACTTGAACCACCTGCGTCGCTTGAACCACCTGCGGCATTTGAGCCCCCTGCCTCTCTTGAACCACCTGCATCATTTGAACCACCTGCATCATTTGAACCACCTGCGTCTCTTGAACCACCTGCCTCACTTCAACCACCTGCGTCTCTTGAACCACCTGCCTCACTTGAACCACCTGCCTCACTNAACGCTTGAACCACCTGCAACGCTTGCACCACCTGTAACGTTTGAACCACCTGCAACGCTTGAACCACCTGCAACGCTTGCACCACCTGCCACGCTTCAACTACCTGCAACGCTTCAACCACCTGCAACGCTTCAACCACCTGCCACGCTTGCCATTACTATTTCACCCATATATTCTGCTCTAAATACGCCCGCAATTGCAACACACAACGAATACAACGACGGCAACAACGTTCTGCAAGCCCAAAGTTCTGCACTAACTCTCTACGACAACGATAGCTCATGCCAAAATAGTGTGGCTGTGGTGGACACAGAAATGGACGAGTTGGTTTCAAGAAACATAGGCGAAAATAACACCGTATTCGACAAGTCTGAGTCCGATTATCAGTGGGACGACTTAAACGAAATTATCGAACGTAGCGAGACAAATGTTGAACGAAATGTGACAGATGTAGAGGTACCAACCGTGGTAGAAGTTAGGCAACGTGATGGGCCGTTGGTGATCGACGTTGATAAAGAAGGGATGCCGGAAGTCATTGACATCGAAAAACAGCAAGCATCTAAACTTGATATCGAAAAAGAACGTGCAGCAATATTCGCCATCGAAATGGAGTTAGCGCTTTGTGGTGAACATGTGAATAATGAGCAAGGTTATCCAAAAATTGATGTCGAGAAAAAACATAACCCAGAGAGAATTGATGGTGAAATGGAAGGTGTGATCGAACATGAAACCGGTAATGTAGAATATCTGTCTAAAGCAGTGGACGTTGAAAGAGATTCTGTTGAGTACAATACAGTAGACAATGGACTTGATTCACCGTCTCAAAATAATCGGGAAGAAACTCTATCTGAAGGCTATGATCCGACACCAAAGTTTAAAGAAAACACGTTCGAGGGAGAATTCAAGAAGTTTTTGATGGAAACAGAAGTAAAAACGTTAATGAACATGTGCGAAGAGCAACCAGAGCCGCAGAAGGAAACTTTGCAAAGCTTTCAGGAGAAGTACGAAGAATTCACAACAAATAATCCGCTGAGCTCGCATGAAAAACAAATAAATGCAAACCTCTTGTCGCACGAACAATTGATGCTATTAAACAAAAACCACCCAGATGATTTAAAGGAACTGACGGTAGATGAAGAGTTTGAAGCATTGGTGCCTTGTGATTATGGCGAAGAATCAATCAGTGACTTCTTAGAACCATTTTACCAGAAGACGCAGCCTGAAAAACGGCAAAATTGTTCTGCAACATCGGAACCAGATACCAAGATAGAAGTAAAATTATCGGAACCCACGCAAATGAACTCGCAATCCGTGCCGAAAAATGAGAGCGTCAATAATTTTTCTGTAACATCGGAACTCAACACCAACACAACAGAAAAATTATCGGAACCCCCGCAAATGAATTCACAATCTTTACAGAAAAATGAGAGCGTCGGTAAAAATCTCGAAGCACTTCTTTGGGAGTACCCTGAAGAGCTCCATGAATTCAGGCAAGACAAAAGGTCAATTACGATATCTGATGCATCCGATACCGCAAAATTAGAGAAACATGCAAGGCGCAACTGCAACGTCTCTGAAACAAAACGCGTCATAACTGATCGCCATGAAGTGCATTTAAAAGTGAAGGAAGAAGGATCAAAAGAAGTTAGCGGAGATTACGCGAACAACATTTGGGGCGAAATACCTTTTGATCTCATCGACGAGGCAAACCGCTACATTGATAAGCACGGAGAACCAGAAATACTTCCAGAAGTGATGGACCTGTTCTTTGATGAGCTCGAAAAAGAAGCATTGCAAGATGACATCGTGCGAGAACTGTACGAAGCAAACGGACTGTTCGACTTAGCAATGCCTGAAAAAGTAACTTCTGTGGACGATTTCCTTCTACAACCAGACGCTTTAAAGTCAAAGGCTGAAACGAAAAACACAGAGCTTGGTATCGGAAAGATTACCTCCGACAAAGACATTCCGGTTATAGACTACTTGCCAGCATCAAAAGAACGTGACATACTAGCAACTCAACCTCTATCGACAGATACTGGAATGATTCAGATGGAGTTCTCTGAATCAAAAACATTCACAGGTGGTGAAATAGAATCGGCCAATAGAGATGCTGAGGACGCTCAAATCATTGAAATGAAAGCCAACATGGAAAACAAAAACGCTGATTCGATTGAGACACCTATTGAAGAAAATATTGAACAATTAAGTGACAAAATTTCATCTACGACAGCAAACGTTGTCCTAGTTTCAGATCACATCCAGAACAGTGATGATGAAAATTTACTTGGAGTATCCAACGGACTGAAAAATACACGTGAGCTGGAAAAAATAAAGACGTCATCTCACCACAATAATGAAATCACCCCAAAAACAGGAGACATTAATGAAATCGCACCAAAAACAGGAGACATTAATGAAATCGCACCAAAAACAGGAGACATTAATGAAATCACACCAAAAACAGGAGACATTAATGAAATCGCACCAAAAACAGGAGACATTAATGAAATCGCACCAAAAACAGGAGACATTAATGAAATCACACCAAAAACAGGAGACATTGATGAAATCGCACCAAAAACAGGAGACATTGATGAAATCGCATCGAAAAAAGGAGACTGTCACAGGATTGAGTCAACGTCAACATCAGCCGCAGAAAAAGATGTAGGCTCAAACACTGGTGCTGCTGATGAACCGACAAAGCAACTTCCTGCCGAAAAAGAATGTGAGTTAGACGAAAATAATAATGAGATTGTTTCAGCGTCTGTTGTTGAGAATACGGAGATAGTGCCGGCTGTTGTTGAAGATATTACAGTTTCATCAAAGACCGCACAAAACGTGGAACAACTGAACACTAAATTAAATCTTCATACACCGTCTGATGCACTCCAAGAAATAGATCCTATTACAAATATCGAAAAAGAAGACAAGGTAACCATCACAGACACTGCGGAAGCAAAATCAGGAATTTCAGAGCAAACCAAAAGCGAAGGGTCTGAAGAGTCGAACGAGAGGAGGTACCCAAAAAGAAGCTCAGGTACTCACACCTACGTCGACGAGAACGAGTTTGCGGAAGAGGAAGCTATGTGTGAGTACCCTTTTTTGTTTAATATGTTGTTCGAATGTGAAGCGAGGGTTCAATTTAAATTCTTCCCATACTGAAATCATTGTAAGTGAATACTCAAACTACACACGTTTGAAAATTACAAAAATTGCTGTGTTTAGTTGCGTGAATTTTGGAAGCGCTAAGTACATATAAAATGGTGAACAAAATGAAAAACTGATTAAGCATTTTAAATATTTCTGTTTAGTTGAGTAAATTCGAAATAAACAAAAAATTGAATTAAAAAAATTATTCATGAACCAATAGGTCATGTCCAATTGGTTCATGACTAGGTCGATTCACAATAAAGCAATTTAAATCTTTTACTACTGACGAAAAAGTCAATTACGTGCATTAATACGGCGAATAAAAACTATTTCCTGACAACCAATTGCCGTATGAATATTACAAGGCTAATGGATATTAAACAAATATATCATTCAACATTCTTTTTGCATGGACTACTTTTCAAACTTTATTCTTTAAAGATTTCCAAGACACATTTCCATGTATATTTATGTACATTACCGTATGTATAAGTCCATGACTTGAATAAAATCTCACATGGCAAACCTGTATAACTCAGAAAGGATGTTTCCAACATTGCAGACTGCGAACACTGCCAGATGGAGCGATGCGGGCACTGTCCTCACCACGCCACTGTTCTTCTACTGGACCATCCAGTAAGTTGACATTCAATGTTATACGAGGTGATGTCACATAGAACCCTTTAGTTTTCAACATGGGAAGTTACCACGTTGACTTCGATGGGTTAAGCTAAAGTTCAATATTCTACTCGAACTTATTTAAATTCAAAAGTTATTAGCAATTTTTATAGCGGGTTCATTAAATACCATTAATTTTATAAGATTGTTAAAAAATTTCAAACAACCCATCGATGGGTCGTATTGCAAGCAACATGTTAAAGTGTGAATACTGCAATTCTAATTTTCAATCCTTAGTGCTTTCATTTCCAATGAATCAAAATAGAGGAATGCTTCGGAGACCAAGCAACCTTGTGCATCTAAATCATTAATCAAAAAACTTCTTGTCAGGTACCACGCGTGCTACCAAACAGGGCAGAGTTGACCGCCCCTTGGCCGCTGGTTGTGGGCGTTTCCAAGATACAAGGCGCCGGACAAGGTGTGTTCACCAACGCCGAGCTCCCTTGCTGCCTTATCTTTGGTCCTTACCAAGGCAACACCTTTGCCAAGACAGTTGACAGTTCGGAGTCAGGCTACGGTTGGCAGATACGGACAACTCGAGACAAGAACCTTTGTGTAGACGCTGCAGACACGACGACCAGCAACTGGATGCGATACGTTAACTGCCCTAGAACCCCAGCTGAAGTAAACCTCGTCGCGTTCCAGTTTCGAGAGAACATTTACTACAGGACCATCAAACTTATCAATAGGTACGTAGCTTCACAGCTTGTAGAGAAGCTTTAAAATTTGGTGTGTTTTTTCAAAGTTATGCTCAAGCTTGAAAGTTTAGTAAGTCGTTTCAAAATTTTATTTGCAGGTTCAAAGTTTCTTATGTTGCTTCAAAGTTTGATACGTAGGTTTGAAATTGATTCGTTGTCGATCCGATCTTTGACCCAAGTTTTCAACTTATTAGAACATTGATGAAGGAAGAAAATTTCATTTTACTTTAAAAATATAATTTTTAAATAGAAATAAAGTGTAAGCACACCCTGATTTCAAGTTGTTTGTACCTACAGCGGGGCAGAGCTGATGGTGTGGTACGGAGATGACTACGGCAGAGAGCTCGGTCTTGCTCCTATCGCTCAGCAGCAACATACTTCTGGGGCACGTGAGTACATATAGTGGATTTTATACAATACTCATAATCAAAAACTAGAACATATATTCCTAGATACGTTACATGCGCAAAAAAATTATTTTTTAACAGATTTTCATCCCACAATACGTAGAAAAGTAAAAAAATATCTTCAAGATTTTCTATTATTAAATGGTCTCATTTATTATTTTTGAAAAAATCATTGTTTGGTTCAAGTTTAACTCACTCAGTTAAAACTTTGCTTACATTAACCCAACATGCTATTATTCTGGTCAGAAATACAAGATGGATTAAAACTCACGGACTGCTTCAATGGATTTTGGGAGAACACTTCTACTATTACACAGATAGCATTCACTGATAAGCCTCATCCCGTAAACAAGAAATATATCACCAGCGGGAAAAAATCAAACTTTATATTTCCAAAAGGCAACTCGGGTCGAGTGAAAAACATAAAAATCTACGAGAAAACTAAACCCATGAGTCCTATTCCAAAAAAATCTGACCCAAGTTCTTCCTCCAGCCTACCTACGCAAAATTCAGGAAATAGCAATAGCTTGTATCAGTCAAAAAAACTGAGCAGCGACCCAGATCTCCTGAGCAACAGCGGCAGCTCAGCGAACACTTCCATGACCTCGGAGGGTATCACTGATACCAGCGCCGACGACCAGCTAAGCGGAGGGACCAGCGTGACATCTGAGTGTATCACTGATACGAGCTCTCGCGACCAGCCCAGCGAGACCGAGAGCGGCAAAAAAAAGCGTTTTGGGTGCGAGCTGTGTCAGTATAGGACAGCGCAGTCCTGCAATTTGAAGGCACACATGCGCACACACACCGGTGACTTGCTGCAGTGCGAGCTGTGCCAGTTTAGGACAACGCAGTCCAGCCATTTGAAGGCACACATGCGCACACACACCGGTGACTTGCTGCAGTGCGAGCTGTGCAAGTATAAGACAGCGCAGTCCGGCAATTTGAAGGCACACATGCGCACACACACCGGGGACTTGCTGCAATGTGAGCTGTGCCAGTTTAAGACAACGCAGTCCGGCCATTTGAAGGCACATATGCGCAAACACACCGGTGACCTGCTGCAGTGTGGGCTGTGCCAGTATAGGACTATGTGGTCTAGCCAATTGAAGAAACATATGCACACACACACAAATGACTAGCTTAGCATAAGCGAGATAAAAGTCTGTCAGGTAATTTAAAACTATAAATCTGCAATTTCGTAACTACGAGATCAGAAAACAAAATATTTTCAAAATTCATTTCAACAACATATTACTAATAAAATAAAAATTCCTGAATCGTGCAATAAAAATAAGCACATACTCAACTATTTTCACCTGTTTCAAATAGAAATGAGAACGTATTACGTCAGTATTGTTGCACAATTTCGTTAATAACAATATTTAAA
>JACJUY010009031.1:5652-27425 GCA_014220935.1 Platorchestia sp. MABIK | reverse complement strand
AGGACAATACCTAGCTCGACACGCGACTCAGTCCCTCCCCACCAGGACAATACCGAGCTCGACGCGCTCTCAGATGTCATGAGCTTTCGCCTCCCTCGCTCGATGTGTCTGCTGGGTGACGTGGAGTGGCCAGGCTGCATAAAGGATGCTTTACTCCAATCAAGCCTGATACATATCACCATGTACATTGGTCTTTCAAATGCCCTATTATTGACACCAGGACACGATGACAGTTACTCCCGGTCAAGCCGTTACCCATTTCAGACATCTGAGTAAAGTGGGGCATTGTGCTTTTTTTCCCGAACACCCAACGGGGAAAGTCGCTGCGGAGCGCCGGGATTCGAACCCTCGAAACCTTCACGAGAGGGTGCATTCTTAATCACTCGGCTACGGAGAGCAGCATAAAGCCTTCACTGTTACCTACTTCGTCACTTCCTTACATTATTGTGTAGCATTTAAATGATAAATATCATAAACTTTTATGATTTGAAGCATGCTCTTAGAGTCAATGAACTCCTATTTTATCGTGCTCGCTGCAAAAGATATTTTTGAACATCTGACATTTTGACCTGGTAGTTATAGATATGTATATTTTATACACCAATACTTTTAATATCATTCCCTGATGTCAAGAAAGTCAAAGCTCAAATGCCAATGTACGGGGAAACTGTCAAGTATTTTCATCCCAATATTCTATTGCATTCAAAAATAAACATTATTAAACTTCAACTAACTAGCTATACGATGAATATTTATGTTTTTCTCTGTCCTTTTGTACAAGCATTGACATGGGCCGTCATGGCACCCATCTACAGTTAGCGACAAAATTATTCGTGCGCCCCTCGTCTTTCAAAACTTTCTTGAATTACTCAAAAACTATTGTTGCCACAGACATAAGATTTTCAATGGGTTTGAAGCACATATTAGTTGTAATAGTACGAAGTTTCTAGAAAAATACACTTTTTTAAAGATTTAACAAGCTGAACTTCAGAAACATGATGAGACAAAATTATTCACACAATTGAGAACATTACATTTCATTGAGAAGTATTTACCTTTATACTTGTTTTATTGTGAAAAAAATTGTGTCTAAAATGTTCCTGAATATTCTAGATGTGAGATCATTCTAGAAAATAGTGCCAGAGCTAACGGGGAGCCAGAGGAGTATAGCTTTGTCATTCGTACACAAGTGCCACGATGGGAAAAACCAAGGAACTCGGTGTGGGGGACCTCAGACAGCAGATTTTTGACTGCCACAAAGCTGGAAATAGTTATGGCGACATATCTAAGCGTTTGAGCTTCATAAGATCTACAGTACAATCTGTTATAAAAAAGTTTGCTAAGTTTGGTACTGTAGAAACGTTGCCTAAGCGAGGTCGCCAACAAAAAACTCTCGGTGAGAACTTCTCAAAAATTGTGTCGTGAGGTCAACGCTAATAATCCACGAGTGAAGTTAGACGGCATTACAGAGAGATTGAACACTCAGGAAATTAGTGTGAGCAATCGCACAATCCAGCGCTGTTTGAACAAGGAAGGCCTACACGGACACCGACCTCGAAGGACTCCACTCCACAAACTATGTCATGTTACTGCTCGCTAAAACTTTGCAAAGTCTCACTTACGTAAGGACAGAGGCTTTTGAGAGTATTATGGAGTGACGAAACCAAAATCGAGTTTTTCGGGCACAATGAAGTGAAGAAGGTTTGTCGTTTTGGGGCTGTTTTGCTGCATCAAGTACTGGAAAATCGGTTGCAATTGAAGGGAAGATGAACTCTGACTATATTTCTATTTGGACCTAAACCTGAAAGTATCAGCTAATAGTTTGGGACTTGGAAGGCGGTGTGTATTTCAACAGTACAATGACCCAAAGCACACGGCCAAGTCTACAACTAGCTGGCTCCAAAGAAATGAGATAAATGTGCTGCCATGGCCTTCAATGAGTCCTGATATCAATCCCATTGAAAATTAGTGTCAGGAATTAAAAGTCAACATCAACAAGAGAGCTCCAAAGAATCTTCTGGAATTGAAACGCATCGCCATAGAAGAATGAAACAAGAATTATTCATAAACTATGGAAAAGCTTGTCAAAAACTAAGAAAAGGCTTTTAAATGATATGAAGATGAAAGGTGTCGATGTTGATTATTAAAAATGTACTCAAATGGGAGATTCACCTCAATAAAGTGTAATACTGCTCGATGTTTGAATAATTTTGTCATAACGTGTTTCTTCGTATTGTCACTAATATGTGCTTCACACCCTGTGAAAATCTTATGCCTGTGGCAACAATAGTTTTTGAGTTATTCTTGAAAGTTTTGAAAGACGGGTGTAGGAATAATTTCGTCGCTAACTGTATGTTTATCCACTCAGGGCCTTGCATTTCAAAAATTTTATAAGGCGACGTAATTCATCTGACGTAATATCTCTTTGTAGAAGATCAGTGTTTTTATTTTCTTTTGCTCGTCGTAAAATGTTCCTGTCAGTCTTGTGTGACAATTTGTCGTCTCTTATGCTCGTGAGTGTAGTATGACAACACTATTTTCGGTTTAACCTTTCGTATTGTTCCAGCTGTGTTGCAAATGTTCTGGTTAGCATTGCACAACAATTCTCATGTTTTGACTCCGGCGAACTTTTTTGTGTCAGTATTATTCGTGTAGGAAATAGAAATTTGTGCAATGGTAAAATATTTCATTCTCTCCGGGATCGTTATTTGGCATACCAATTGACACGTGAAAATGAAAAAAAATATTCCGAATGTCGACCTCATTGTCTGAGACGTAGAATAATTTATATCTGCTCATTTTACTTCCAACATTAATCCCTCATATCACTAGTTCCTACGCTAGGATTCAATGTAAGCGCGCACTAACGAGTGTTTTAAACAATACGTCACTAGGATTAAGTTTTGTTAGTTACTTGTATTTAAATGCATCGCCAAAACCAGATTAACGAAACGAAGGAAACGCATGTTTCGTGCTTTTCTCTCTACATTTGTTTCGACAATTGACATGAGTATTACGATACCCAATTTAGGGTGGTCCTAAAATATATATTTTTTAAATGTTAAGCTCTCACCCTGCCGAAGTGTTCCTTTGGTTCCAAAAACACCCCAGCCAAAAAAGAAATGAAATTCATTAATATTTAGGGGTTTCCCAGAGGGGTCAAAGTTCCCCCCTTGCTAACATATCCAGAATTCTTCAAATGTGGCAGTGCTTTCAAGTTCATCGCCTTCCAGCACTGATGATGAACGTGATGAAACTGAAGCAGTGTTTGCCACCCAATCTCCTCCAAAGCGCGCGAAGATCAACATTGTGACGCCATCGCTGCTGCTTTGGACAGAACAAAGTTGTCCGACAGAAAAGCTGCCTTCGTACTCGCCGAAGCAGAAAAGAGCTTGGGGCACAACGTGGAAAATTGCATGTGCTGGTTTCTGGGCTTTGAGTCAACCAGCTGCTTGCAGTTCCAAAGTTGGGAAGCGGCACTGGGGCAGCCCAGGCCGATGCTGTGGTAAACGCACTGCAGGAATGGGATATAACTGATCATGTTGCAGCTATGTCCTTCGACACAACATCTTCGAACACTGGCCACATCTCTGGAACGTGCACCCTCATCCAGCTGAAGTTGGGAAGAGAGCTTCTATTCCTAGCTTGCCATCACCACGTCTTGGAATTGCTTGCGGGGCTGTCTTCAGAACTTGCATGGTATCAACTTCCGGTCCCGAAGTTCTTTTTAAATGATTTTTTCAGAAGTGGTCGTTAATGGACCAGTCATCATACCAGACAGCAGAAAAAATGGCAAGCTTTCTTTGTTCGAACCTGACAGAGACAATCTCTTGAAGTTTGCTAAAAAGCAGCTTAAAGAAAAACAATCCAGAGATGATTACCGCGAATTTTTAGAGCTGGTGGTCTTTTTTGGGTGGTATTCCAGAAGGAGAAATATCTTTCAAGTCTCCAGGACCAATGCATCATGCAAGATCGATGGCCAAAGTAATTTACTCTTTGAAAGTGTGGATGTTCTCTGGCCAATTCAAACTGTCAAAAAAAGAATCAAACGGCTTGGAAAGAATCCTTGTGTTCATCGTCAAATTTTATCTGAAGGCAACAGATGGAGTTTCAGCTCCTGCTTCTTACTTGGCACTATTGCAGCAACTTTCTGCATTTGAAGAGTATGACAGCCAAGTGTTTAAGGCCGCCAGCAAGAAACTGGCACCTCATCTATGGTAACTCTCAGAGGAACTTATTGGACTCTCTCTTTTTAGATGCCACCGTTCCGCTTGATGTGAAAAGAAGGATTGTACAGAAGATGAGCGAAGAAGAAGGGCTTGAAAATTCCCCCAAGAGAGCAGTCGTCGATCTGCAAGAAATCGGAAAGAAGACCCCGGACGACTTGGCCTCCATGAATTCCTTGCTCCTCTTAACTCGCCTGGGTCTTTCGACAAGTTTCTTGGAGGCAAACCCAGAATCTTGGGAAGATCTTAAGGACTTCAAGAAAACAAAGGCCATCGTCGGAGCCTTGAAGGTCGTCAATGACCATGCCAAACGTGGAGTGGCTTTCGTCCAGGACTTCAGAGGATTGCTAACAAAAGGGGAAGAGCAGCGCCAGTATCTTCTTCAAGTTATCGGAGAACACCGAAAGATGTTTCGAAACTCGAAGAAATATACCCTGACAGCGACCAGGCAATAATGAGTGGCTAACGACCATGAGACCCCTGCCTTAGTAGCAAATACCCACAAACTTGTGGTGGGACCTGGAATGCTACTAGCTGTAGTGATTCCCGACATTTATTGATCATTTCCGGATTTTGCCCGGTATATGCACAAGAAGCGAATCTTTGACCCCCTGGGAAACCCCTAAATGTTGATGGATTTCATTTTTTTTCCGGAGTGTTTTTGGGACCAATGGAACACTTTGGCAGGGTGAGAGCTTAACATTAAAAAAAAAATTCATGTATAGTTAAGGACCAACCTAATACCCATGTATGAATATCGACTAAGGATCTTAATGTTGATATTTTAAAAATCAATGTAATACATTTCATGTATCAACTTTATTGGCAATTAACTACTTTTTTTCTTTCTTTCTGATGTCTAGTGTGGCCACTAGGGACGGACGTCGCTCAGCACGGTAAGAACATTCACAGTTCCACGTAAATGAATTTCAAGGAGGAATGAAACATGGAACAAAAATTATCGTTTATTCAAAACATCGACAGCAGTAATTGATATTTACAAAATTAAATTGCCCCACACAAATGAAATGTTGTATCCTATTATTAATGACATTCAGTATTGTCATTTACCTCATAAATTGGATCACAAAAATTAATTACGTTAGCGCATAGTTTGTGGAGTAATAATAATCAGGTTTAAAAATTAAGCTCTAATTATACACAAAAGAGCTGAACTCAGTTCACAACGCCTACAGCAGCAATGCCCGCCATGCAAGGTGTCTCCCAAAAGAAAGATGCTCACACCTCGACTGCCCAACACGCACGTATTGTTTTGACCCAGGTTTTCATGGACACAGATCCTATTCTAATGAGTAAAATCAAAGAAAAGGAAGTTTAATGTCACAAAATAAAACTTAGTTGCACCTGGCACAAAAAGAATAAGTACAGAAGTTAGAGTGCTAAAAAGTAGTAGCACATTTTGGAACCCCCCGTACTGGTCGCAAGTTGACTCGGCACCACGACTACTCGCTAAGCCTCAGCTCTAGTCAAACCCAAACTATGTTCCACTCGGTGTGAAATAGACCAAGTTACCCTAACCTTAGCTTTCATGTCCATGAATATTGAATTAATTTGAAATATTGAAAATGAGATTATTCAAATCTGTTTATGCATCAGAAAAATGAAGGATATAAAGTAACTGTGGCCTTAGAATTCGTAAGGTTTATCCAAATAGCACTTATCAACTAACGAACTACGAACTAGCTTTTTTTCTTAATAATATTTAGATGTGTACAGTATGCGCTTCCACGCATCACTAAGAATGTTAGTACTTCACGTAGCAGCTGCATTTACTTAACGAGAGAGGACGAAATCACACCTTGTAACTCAACAACAAGGACGGCCAGCAAACCGATGTAACTTCACCTACATCTTTTCCAACAAATTTACCCCTTACACAACACAAGAACTTACCGACAGAGGCATAAAAACCTGAAATACCGATTATCATTTTACATCGAAACAGCGCATGATCAGTTCAGAAGTGAAGCTATCCATCAAGATCATATTAAATCACACAGAGGCACATCACAATAGTTTCACAAGACAGCTACACTTCACCACAGACGTCGGTCCACCCCACACAAGGAGATCGAAGTAACACCATCACGACGAACAAAACCAACCGTCGTAGACAGTGTAGGTAAACCATTAACAAACACCTTCGTGTAATTCTTGGAAAACAACACAAATTAATGCCCTTTTAGAAGAGCTTCAGGTTTACGTGCAGAATATTACGTCTACAAACAAATTTTTCGACCTTGCGAAAATGTTCTAGTTCAACACGTGTTAAAATACGAAGATAATCACTCATCACTTTTACTAAAAGAACACTCAATTGTTAAAATTCTTAATCCGTCAATCTCTAAATGCAACGTTTCGATGTTACCAACATCATCTTCAGGCTGTAAAATGCAAAAGAAAACACTTAGTCACATCAGTAAAACTCTGACAATGCAAAACTTAAACTACCTCAGACTAGATAAAATACATAGAAAATACAAAATTTACATACAAATACATACATCTCACATTACGAGAAGACTAAATAGGACAAATTTTGTACAAGAATGAAACTACAGCTGACTAGTTGCTATTGCACACAAGGTATTCATATGTTAACGGTACCAGAGATAAAGGCAAAATGGATGAACGGAGGTTACAAACGTCTAAGCCCCAGTCCCACTGAACAACTTTTAAGCAAAAGAATCATTTATATTTTCGTTGAGGCTATGTTTAAGCTCATGAATACAGTGCTTCTATTTGAATATGCTCTTTTTTAACATCGAAACGTTGCCCTTAGAGATTGACAAATTTAGAACTTTAACAATAGAATGTTCTTTTAGAAAAGATGATAAGTGATTATCTTCGTATTTCAACGTGTGTTGAACTGTAACAGTTTTCAAAAAAAAATTAAATTCATTTATTATGTTAAGTAATCTTGAAATTCAGCAGAGATTTTGCATGTACAGATACGATTTAGAGAAACAGTTTTACCCGCACAAGCATAGCCAGTGACAGCTGACATATGTCCGCATAAAATATAGTAGAATAAAGAATTATGAAGTGAAAAAGAAACAAATCAATTCGACCGTGTAAAAGGTCGAAAATTTGAGAAAAACGCATGAAATCGAGCACAAAATGTGAGAAAACGCAAAAGGGGCCAAAACAAGGTGTTCATTTCCTCCGAGTACCTTGAGTCTGTTCTGAGGAGCCATGAAAGGAACTTACCAGCACTGTTCGTCGAGAGGACGCCGACCAGGCGAGTGCCGGCAGTCGCGAAACTAACGACACAAAAATGATCTCACAGAGCAAGCAAGTCCTCCAACAAGCACTGCAGGACTATTCTCAAGAACACACTTGTAGAGGCGATGCTCGCCCAATGAGTCATAGGGCGAGCAATGCCTCTATGACAGCCCCGTCCTCAAAATGAGCTCGAAAATGGTACACAGAAGTGTCACCTTGAGGAAGTGAGCAATGAGAAATTAAGAAAGTTGTGCTGGACACACACCTAATGGACTTTCCATTTGTCCCAGATTGATATGTGAACTAAGAAGGAAAGCTCTCAAAATTTAGCCAAATGCAAGCACCATTGACGTGTCATTACTGATGAAAAACAACTTGCTCACAAACAAATAATTCAAACTAAAAAAATGATAAAAAACAATACATGACTACACAAGACCTTTTCGTACATTTACATAGATGTACATGTGCATTGGCAGTAACTTATTTAGCAAAAAAAAAGTAATTGTGTTCCTGGTAATTAACTACTTAAAACTTATCCTACATAACTCCGAAAAAAAAACAGGGTTTAAACGAAATTTTAAAATGAAGTACCGCTAAAAATTCGGGAGGGGAGGGCAAGATAGTACTCATCCTAAGTTAAACGGGCAGCATCTGTGCTTATAGACCCGAGGCAGAAATACCTATAGGCGTCATTTAGGTGATAACAAGTGCTAAATTAATAGAACATAAAGGGCTAGGGTGAAGCCTAGCACCATCACGAGCCGTCGAACTGCGAAACACAAAGTGTTTATTGCCAGAATGCATAACATATGCGATACAGCCCAATAGCAGTACAAACAGCTACAACCGGTCCTCCACCATTTGGTATCAAATATGTATTACTCTGAACTTCTCTTTAAGAGAAAGCGAACTGGACTTCACCGATGACATGTTCATTAAAAGAGACGAGCACTAAGACGAGGAACCCCACACGCCACATGTAGCAAGTCACGTCAAGAAACTAGTCTTACAACTTTGTTACACATTAGATGGAATTATTAGCAAAAAATAAATCCCAAGGCACATGAGTAGGTATACCACAGACGAGAAAATTAAGACTAATGCGTACAGACATAGATGAAAAATCCATACACGTGATTTGCACGGTATGCGGGACGGCCTCCACCTATGCCAGACAGAGGCCAGGCACAAGCCTCCTGACAACAGCCACCTTGGATCACTGCTTAACAAGTCCCTAAAAGTGATGTACAATTGCACTGCCTTTATTTCACGGGCTCTGTTGCAAACCAATATAAAAACTTGCAAATGCGAGTACCAGTGACTTGTGAAAAAACATGAATATTTCAATTAAAAGATAATTTTCATAAATTAGAAATTCGCTTAACTCTCCCTAACCATAACAAAGGCGTTTCCAAGGGAGGGAAGCACCATTTAGTATAATTCAAAGGAAACGGGAATCTGCTCACAAAATGCGTCCCCATACTCTGCGTTTAGAAGAGGCAAGAATGAAGGAAGATTTAATATTGAAGAGGGAATTCATAGATGCTAAAAGATGCTCACTACCTAACAAAGATTTTCTTATTTCAATAAAAAGAAAGCCTACTTCCTATTGCGCCAGGAGCCTCGCATCGTCCCCCAGGGATTGCTAATTCCCAGAGATAAAGTAGTTACATTTTTCTCTGGGCATAAAGTGACAATTATTATCAGTAAATTAAAAGGAGGAAAACAACGATTTTTAAACCAGAGACAGAGAAAAGCTCTTGAAGAATAAAAAACAAGTTGTTCGAGCATGCTCAAAAGGTCAAGACATCGAATGAAAAGGCGTTACTTATATAAACCGAATAAATCTAGCCCATGTCAACTTGAAAAGAAAAGAACAGTTAAAAACGAAAACTGAATTTCAGAAATCTAACAGCTCTAAAGTCAAGTCTATAAGTAGAAACAATGACAAAGCTGTTTTATGATAAGGATGACAATACTATTGCACACAGACGCCTGGAATGAATTCAGAAGTAATTGGTCATCAACATCACCTACAAAATAAGGCACTCGATATTAACAACACCAGAACTATGGTATTACAATGGTTCAGACGATTTTTGGCATTAAAAACAGTTAAATGAATACCTATGAATAGTCTGTGCTCCACAATGGTCTACAATATAACCTTGATTAAATCCCAGGGAACACATTCTCAACTGTGAACGATAATGCTGGTGTAAAGTATGAACAGATGTTAAAGTCATGAGAACATCAATCTACTCACAAGAACACAATAGCCCTGTGTAATCATAATACTAACTACACTCAGCTAAGCAACAATCAATCAAAGGAGAACTGCACATATCTGTCCCTTAACCCTTTCGACGCGGAATTTTTCCTGCTAAATCCAAGTGCATTCTAGTGTGTTTTAGGGTTGATAGGCTTAGTATTAGATGCTCTTACAGGGTTGGCAGTGTTTTTTTCAAATTGTAAGTTTTTGTACTGGGACATATCCGTCTCATTTAGTAGTCCATTGCCGTTGAGAGTGAGACAAATGTACCCCATCAGGAAATTCCAAAAAAAAAAATTGTGTTTGTATATACATTCAATCTAACATACTTTTTCCTCATTCAAGGCAGAAAATCAAAACAATAGACAATGGTTATTGTATTAGAATGAATAACTTCCATTTTCTTAAAAAAAGTAAATATTACGAGTGACTAGTCGTTCAAAACTAGAACTCTTCACATTTATTTGGCAAAAAACAATTCCTTCCACGAAATACACAAAACACCATGCTATTTACTATTTTACTTATGGTGTGGCTCAAAGCATTTAACTACTTTACGTATATAATATGTCGTGCTTGCATCATTTTTTTTTTTTTTTGGGATTTGTAAAGTACATTTTTAAGAATACAAACGTGAATCTGTCCCTGGAAATGGCTTTACTGATGCATCCATTATTTAGAGACCTATTTCCATTCCAATAAATTTTAGTTTTGGAAGTTGATAACAGCCCATCATTGAACATCCAAGCACAATCATCATTTCTCCTGCATCCATCAATTTATAACTCATTTTTTAATTGTTTTTTTTCTATTCTTTGATTGGTTTTGCATGCTAAATGTATGAACAAACTCGGAGGGAACACACATTTGAAAACTTAAGAAGGGTGGCTGGTCTATCTAAAGCACATATTACTACTCCTTTCACTGCTGCTGATAATGAGAACAGGGGTTCAAATCCATTTAATAGTATTGGCCAATCAATAGCAGCAATTTCTTCAATTCAAATAGAAGGAAGTTCATGAGTGCAATTCACATCATCTTCTTCTTTTTCTTCTTCCTAAATGCTGATGTCACCTTCATTTTGTCTCCTTGGTTCTCTTTTACAAGACGTGCCATCACTCTCTTCGCTCTTCCACTGCGCAATCCGGATCCTCAAAGCTCTCATCAATAGAGTTATCTAAGATTTCACTGAAAGTGAATTCCTCATCACTATCAAGGTCTTACAAAAAGCTCATTGGTTTCTGGATCGACCAGTGATTTTTTTTGGCCTCTGCATGAAAATAAAACGTTTTAATACCAAAATTAGTATGCAGCCAAATTTAAAATACGGTACTAATGGGATTTATTTACCCCAAATTCAGATACATACAACTGGGACAAAAGATAAAGAATGTACAAGTGGGACACACATGTCCCCCATCATTTTTATTTCAAATAAGTTTCATAAAAAGTATGTTTAGGAAGACAAATAGCGATATATAGGTTCCTACGGATGTTTACATGAAATCATGTGCAAAGAAATGGTCATAAGCTATAAAACAATGCAAATACACTTACATTTTGAGGAGCAGCTTGACACACTATCTCCTTTTGGCTCGTTCAACTGGGTGATTGCTGTTGCAACTCTTAACTGGCTAAGGCTGGAACAGTCTGCTGCAAATCTGCAACCTTTCGACAGTTGTTGGGGCATATTTAGCCCAGTTGTGCTTTAATTTAAAACACTGGGACATATTCAGGGTGTCCGACACTTTTGTTGCCATACTTTGACATAAGGTAGCGATCGTCGAAATGAACACTTTTTATGTTAATAAGGTATGGTCTAAAATGCTCAAAGTTACAAATACGTGAAGTTACTTTTCATCCGATATTCTGAGAGCTCCTCGACAGCAACGACAAAGATTAGTTTGTTTACTGTTAGTACTTCTTCGGCTGCAAATGTATCACCGGCAATGGAGGGAGTATCCAATGCTGAATTAGCGGCTATGCACCTAGTGTATGGTGCAGCAAATGGAAATTCTAGGGAGGCTGTTCGAATTTACGCAGAAAGGCATCCTAACAGACATGTTCCATCGCGTCAAACATTCACAGCCACACACCGGAGATTGCGTGAATACGGATCATTTCACAGCCCACGACCTGAAGGAAGACGCCAAAGGAGAGTAGCAGATCCAGACAAGGTGGAAGATGTCTTAGAATATTTTCGAAACAATCCTACTTCAAGCACTCGTTCTAGTGCACGTGCTTTACATTTAAGCAAAACTACTGTGTGGCAAGTACTACACAACAGTGGTCAACATCCATTTTACTTTCAGAGTGTGCAAGAATTGCACGGTGAAGATTTCGAACGTCGTGTTGAATTTGCGAGGTGGTTTCAACAGAAAACAGATCAACAACCTCGTTTCCCATCACGAGTCTTATTCACAGACGAAACGTCATTTACTCGAGAAGAATACTTAATCTCCATAACCTGCACATGTGGTCTGGCAACAATCCACATGTTACAAGACAATGTCGACATCAGGTTAGATTCACCGTACATGTTTGGGCAGGAATTCTTGGTGACCCTCTGATTGGGCCATACATCTTACCAGAGAGACTAAATGCACGTACCTATTGCATTTTTCTAAATGAAGTATTGCCAGAACTACTAGAAAATGTACCTTTAGCTGACATCAGAGGAATGTATTTTCAACATGATGGTGCTCCTGCACCCTTTGCGGTTGCTGTTAGGCAATTATTGGATGCCCGATATCCCAATCGTTTAATAGGCCGTGGTGGTCCCTTCGCGTGGCCAACAAGATCTCCTGATATTACGCCCCTAGGTTACTTTTTCTGGGGGCATATGAAACATTTAGTGTGTGAAACACCGATTCAATCCGAAGAGGACCTGATGGGTTGAATAATTGTTGAAGCCTCGGAAAGGATTCGTGAAACTCCTGGTGTTTTTGCCCGCGTCCGCCAATCATTGGAGAGGCGGTTGAACGCCTGCATCGAAATAAATGGGCGGTTTTTTTGAAAATTTTTTGTAAACATGTAACCTAGTTTACGGTTTCGTTTGTTGTGCTCATAATAATTACTGTCGAAAATGCTTTTTCCTTATCCCAACATTAAAAAGTTAATGTTAATCAATAATAATAAATATTTCACATGCCTGCCTAATTTCTCATTTCGTATCCTTGCCATTGATGTGCCGCAGCTTACCGCCTTGGATTCGTCTCCGCCAGAGAGTGTACGAATTATTTTTAATAACTGTCCAATTCAAGTCTTAGTAACTCTTTAACTGAGCATTTTAGACCATACCTGACTCGAATAAAAATTATGTATTTCGACGATCGCTACCTTATGGTAAAGTTTGACAGCAAAAGTGTCGGAAACCCTGTTTAACCCAATCACGTTGAAAAGGTAAAGATGATAGAAAAAGAAATCTACAGTAAGCTTTGGAGATCAAACGATGCACGGTCATCGCGTTCACTCGAATGACTGCCTTCCTGGATTTAACGGTCAAGGTACGTACCTCTTTGACAAGTTTTTGGGCCCAATCCTCTTACCATCCTGAAAATCTATCAGGACAGAGGTGTCTATTACTCTCTGATGGATAACGCTTATTCCCACAAAATCACAGTGCAAGCTGTGACCCACAATGATATCACAGCTTGTGACAGTATGCAGAAAGAAAAAGAGCACCTCTTCAAATGTAGATGCGCCAATGAAACACTCAGGCTTCAAGCGAGAAAATTTCTCATTGTAACAAACCATCTTGCCCACAGGCTGATCTCAAGTATCAAGAACAGTGGCACCGGCAAAATTGACTACCGTAACGGGACCAACCTCAACGTACAACTCGGTGTACAGCATCTCACAGTCCAGCGCAAAAACTGTCGCTGATTCTTCATTGTATGTTTGGGTTTCTACAAAATCGGAGAATGGCCCATTAGCAGCCTCGTCATCATTTTTATATACGTGCTGGTCAAAGAACATCCGCTCTAGCACTTTTTCTCATTCGCTATGAGAGCAACACAATTACAGATCTCTTCGTTGAAGTGCTTGTACGGGTTGAAAATTGTTTCGCAGCGTACACATGGTTTACTTTCATTTGTGCACAAGCTAGTGGTGCGACTAACAGGAAGGGGCAGATGTACACTTTTCGAGTGCAGTAGATTTTGCCTCCAAATGAGCTTATAATCAGGTACGCGCGAATACCCCAGATAAAATACTCCACGCGGAGTTTTATAAGGGAATCCATATTTTACACGACTTCTCTTTGACAACATCTACTGATACGGGAATGCAGTCAGAGCAGCGCATGGAAGTGTGAAATTTTCCCCGTAGGTACAGCTCAGTTCGACTTTTTAGTTAGTTGGTTCACGTTTACTTCGCTGTCTTTCCGCAATTTTCCAATGAGTCATCAAATAGCTTTGGGTTGTCGTTTTTAGCCTGATTGTACATCCCGGAAGCCCCGTCCTGCAGTTCTCGTGACTTGGAGTTGGAACGAGAAGTGACAGCAGTGCTTCCACTCCTAGGGTGATTACCCTAGTCTAGGGTAATAACCCTAGATATTTAAAGTTGAATAACCCAAATAAAAATTAATTGAGCAGAAGACATTTAATTCAAAGATAGAACGTATCAACATTTGTTTCGTGAATATAGCACAAGTTAACATGTTCCATACCGGTACTGAACAAGTTGCGGTTCTGTTTGCAATGTGCGGAGTGCAGTTTCTTTGTAAGCTTGTGTACGACAATATTATTGCTGGAGCAGTGGGGTGCACTCACACTTCACTTTGTTGAATTATCGTTTAGTGATCCAACGCAGGTAAATGACATGATAACCAATGCTTTAAACCGCAAGCTAACCCGCGCTTATTTAGAGTTCTTAGATTTCAATTTGGGGAAATTGAATGCATTTAATACCTTGTTTCGGTCTGACTCTCCGAATGTCTCTAATCTGTTTGAGATCAGAAATTTATAACCTAATTAGGAGCTTTTGTTCAGATTTTATGCGTGTGGCTTTGGAGAAGAATGCACCATTTCTTTGCTGAATCCATCTCATTCAACACTCACTAATGATTTTGTGCCAGTAGGTGATAGGGTAAGGCAGCCCGCACACTGAGGCGATGCGATGCGATTCTATTGGTGCGACGCGCACGGTTCATTTGTAGCGCCGTAGGAATAGCATTGTGTAACCTAACTCACTGCTGATTGAGGCGTATCGCATCGCCTCAGTGTGCGGGCTGCCTAAGTCTCGAATGGCCGTCGATTCGAATCGTCGGTTATTTTATGCTAATTTTTAATTTTCGCCGTAGCGATCTAAAAACACAACCCGTAAGGCGTGTGGTAGATTACACTACTACACGCCTTACGGGTTTTAGATCTCTACTGAGCGTGAAAATTACAAATGAAAATAGAACAACCGACGATTCGAACCGACTGGCCATTCGAGACTATTTACATTGGGATGACATCAACTGAAGCGATGTCAGAGATAACTGGCATTACTTCACAAGAGAAAGAGCTTATTTTTACTTATTTTGTATGCTTCTTGGTTGAAGTGGTTTCTTAAATCCAAAAAAGTTTTTCCGCCGAGGTTCCTGTGCATGACCTCGTACGCTGGCTGAATCAGCGTAATGCTTCAACACTGACTCCAAAATCTTTATCTTATACGTATATCAGACGAAATTCCTCAAATGAAAAAGTTTCTCGATAAGGAATGTCTTGAGGAAGTACGTCGAAAGCATTACTTGGATGAACGATAATATTGACACCAGACATGTCGGCCGTTAATCACCGAGAAACGCAGCTTAGGCGTAAAAATGTTGTTGGGCTGTCATGTTACCCAAATTTTGAAATTGCATTTATAAATTTGTAGGCCGTTCTATCTTCAAACGCTTCCGTTGAACGTTTCTTCAGCAAATTAAATATGAGCAAAACTTCACAAAGAACCAGTTTGAAGAATGAAACAGTCCGTTGTTTGATGCATGGAGTGCCTCACTGCATCTAATTTTCCAATTAATACTAATTTAATCAAGGCAATTAATGAAGGGAAAAGTAATGCCACGTGTGCAGAACCTTTTGTAATGCCAATACCTAGGAAATATAAAATGCGGAAAGCGTGATGACGTTTTTATTATCTTGTAGATTGTGGTTTTGTACTATGTATTCGCAGAACTCTTTTTTTTATGTGAGTAGAACAACTTCCTGGAGATTAAAAATTATTTGTATTAAGTTAGGCTTTTTCTTATTTGAACATATTGTAAGGCTATTCTTTTAACAACGTACGAAGAGCTTATTCATTTTTTATTTATTTTGAACTGGTAAAGGGACCCAATACAACGATCGGAAAAAATAATACATAGGTGTGCTTTTTTCATTCAAATTTTATTGTTTGGTTTCTGTATCAGTTATTATACATGTTGTGCTCGTCATAGCCGTGCGGCTTAAGGACCTGCCTCCGTGCGGGCATCGAGGGTTCGAATCCCGGCGCTGGGTGGCGATTTTCTCGGTTGGGTATAGGGAAAAATTCTAAGCACAACACCCCACTCTATCCAGGTGTCTGAAATGGGAACCGGTCTTGACGGGGGGAAAGCCTGATAGCGTCCTAATGTTAGTTATAAGGCATTTGAAAATCCAATGTACAAGGTGATATCTATAAGGCTTGAATTGAAAATAAAGCAATAAATCATCTTTGTTTGTTTGTGAACACTAGTTATGTAACCCTGTACTTCATTTTTGTCGACCACAGTGCTTTGTGTGTTTGTTTGAGTTATTTATCCATCCACATTTCGAAATATCTTTTGTAATTGTAATGGGAGGCTGGTGTCATTTTATTCACATTTCCATAATAAAAGGGTTCAAATCATTCATTGATTAATTAACGAATCCCCACACACTTTAAAAAGCTGTCTATGTGACGTAATTAAGGGCTAAGCCAATTGTAATATGGAAGACCATACGGTTATAGCGCCCAAACGTAGGGACACGGGGTAGTCTGCTTGGAGGAGTTGAGAAACGCACTTCTTTTCGGTATACGTTTACTTGGTACGAACGGAGGCGGACAGGCGATGGTACAGATACAGAGGGCGCGGACCGATTAGCGCCAATGCCTGAATGGTCGGCGCTTAAATAGGTAATGAGGCGCATGGGGTGAAGGGGGTATATGTGCACGCACACGGTAATTACTACATTGCCCTCATTTATATTTTCTAGGGTAATCAACGAGCATTCTAGGGTAAAATCCATGCCAGCCTAGGGTACAAAGATTGACGAGCGTGGAAGGCCGGAGTGACAGTGACAGTCCTTGCGGACTCCCTGCATGTGACGGTTGTCCTTACGCTGCTTCAGTGTACTAGACCGGTGTCATGTGGGTCTCAACTTCCTGTTTCTCATTCACTTTATTTCCTCTTCTTATTTTGCTTTTTCTTTCTTGAACCTGAACCTTATTAGAGATTGGTCTTCGTGGCATTTGCCAATTGAATTTCTTTAACCAGAGCCGAAGATTCTAAAGCTTGCAGCGGTGAAAACCCTGTTTTATTCGGAGGTTCTGAAATTACTAACCCTTAACGTAATATAATATAATCCTTTTTGACCAATCTTTACTTATATCATGTCTGACATCTCTACCCGAGAACTGAAACATCTGCTACTTCCTGGCACCATTTGTTTTGGGTGAGACAGTGCTCTGGTGGTGATACGTTCGTGTGATGAATGAAATCTTACCTTCTTTGCAATGTCGGCAGTTTGCTTCATAACGCCCAACTTTTTCCGTTCGTTAAATTTCCTATTAGTGTAACGTCCTTGTCACTATGAGCGTTTGAAGCAGTGGTTATAAACTAAGATCGCTTATCCTTACCTCAATACTTTGAATTGAATGTTCTTAATTAGGAGTTGAGACCGTTGTGGGCTGATAATGACTCATGGTGTCCAGCTCGTTTTCTTTTGTTCGGCAACACGAACTTTGCCACATTGTCAGCGTGAATTTAGTTGGGAATTGCCTCGCACCAAGTTGTCCGTGTCAGATTGTCGCCGCGAGAGCATGCCAAATTGGATGTAACACTTAATTCATATGCACGGGTATCTCAGTTCGCTGGGCACAGTGCGTTTGATTGCCTAGTAACTCATGAAATGGTCAACGACTTGTCCTATTATTGAAAGTTGAAGTCTTTACTGTTGTTAAGCTTCAGTCTTACTGAATGCTATCGAAACTTAAATTCTTCGTTGCCGCCTCGGTAATACAGCCGTGTGTTTGGTACGCAAGTTGTGCTTTGTTCGCTGCCTTCAGTAGATCAAAATTGTAGTTAGAGTGTGAATAATTAAATAAAACAACACAATAGCGTCCTGCTAATGTTTCTCCTGAGGCGCTGAGAATTTAGTTAAGCTGTATGCGTTCCTGCAGTGGTCAATGAAGAAACTTTGATTCTCAGGCGATTGAATAAATGAGCTGCTACGTCTCCTTTGAGTTGCCTGTGCGGCTTTCAGTATGTTAGGACTTCAAATAGTATTCGAAGATTGCCCCTTCAAAAAGAATGCACAAATAAACGAGTTTATGATACCTTTTGTCCACTTATTTGCAATGCGGAATTCAAAACCTGATTAGCACGAGGAGACCAACTGGTCGCAAGTCTCATAGACTGGAGAACGTAGGAGAATCTTCCGAGGGACACGCGTCGACTCTTCATTGTTTGTATGGGTTTCTCCAAAATCGGAGATGGGCCCATTAATTTCCTCGTCATCATTTTTATACACGTGCTTGTCAAAGCACATCCGCTCAACCACTTTTTGCTCAGTTGCTATCAGCACAACACAATTTCTGGTCTCCTCGTTGTATTGCTTGTCCGGATTGAAAATTGTTTTGCAGCGTACACATGGTTTACTTTCATTTGTGCACAAGCTAGTGGTGCGACTAACAGGAAGGGGCAGATGTACACTTTTCGTGTGCAGTAGATTTTGTCTCCAAATGAGCTTATAATCAAGTACGCGCGAATACCCCAGATAAAATACTCCACCCAGAGTTTTTTAAGGGAATCCATGTTTTACACGACTACTCTTTGACAACAACATCTACTGACACACGGAAATGTAGTCAGAAAGCGTTTTTGACTCCTTCTGTATACCAATTTGTATTTTGGAATTCCGAATTGGATTAGCACGATGGGACCAATATTGGTCGAAAGTCTCAGACTGGAGAATCTGCTGAACGAGCCGCAAAAACTGTGTCCGACCGATTTGCGTTACTGAGATCGTTCGCTTCACACCAGTTACTGGGGCGACCCACAAGTCCCCGGAGAAGACGAGAATATGGTGCATTTCTTGTATTTTGAGAAGATGGTCTTATCATTCTTGACGGTGAATGAATCTTCCTCATGACCACCGCAGTGGCAAGTCCCGAGGTTCGTTTAAACCTGCTAACATCGCTATTGTTTTCTAAGCAGCATACCTGGATGGATGTTCGAGATGATAACATGATGAAGAGAGACTAAATTGAGTGCCGTCATAGGAAATGGCGTTTGTGTCACTCGTGTTACTTGATTGACGGGAGGAAGGAGAATCTCCCGAAAGACTCACGTCGCAGGAAACGCAGGAGGCTAAGCTGGCGCCAGAGTAAGCCATTACCTCGGAAATGAACGCCCTGGGGTTGGAAGGCGGCCGCATACCGCTCAGATATTCAGCGCTCTATGAGGTGGGCTGAAGCAGCTCAAAATGTCGTATATTTGCCACCATTTCCATTAGAGTTCAAATCCTGTCCGTCCAAATTGTTTGCTGTGCGTTTCTTAAAAATGAAATAGCGTTTGAGAGGCCAATGGAAGACCAATTTTTTTGTCGGCAGGCGCACTTAATCGCATAGAAACGAGAGATGGCTAACAGAACGACCAGTTTCTCGATGCAATGAATTCCTTTGCTAATGCATGAAGATTTTTGGAAACGCGAGGAAATTCAGAGCCTAAAGCCCTCCATTTCCAATGAAAAATAACCACAGTGCAAACAAACGCCACATTAGTAACTAAACAAACATCGGCATCTTAGGATGCTTTATTTCCAATCAAGCCTGATACATATGATCTTGAGCATTGATTTTTCAAATGCCTTATTACTAACACTATATATAGGGCACCATGACGGTTCCCCCGTAAAGCCGGTACCCATATCCGACACCTGGGTTAAGTGGGGTATTGTGCTTGAGCTTTCCCTTATACCCAACGGGGAAAATCGCCGCGATACGAACCCTCGACCCCTACATGCAAGGGCGATGCCCTTAACCACTGTGCCACGGCGAGCAGAGATGAATATAAATCGATCGGTAATCAAGAAGCAGCAGCAGTGTCTTCTTGATGAAGATGGCTTCGCTAGTTGACTATTCAATGAGCAAGTGGACGTGAAATAACATAAGTATTTAGATCAATCGTCACTCTCATTAAATAACTTGATAGAGAACCCTGAAGAAATTAGTGAACGTGGTTAACTGTCAAGTGCAGGCAAGACACGACTATCAGTTAGTTTAAGCATCCCAAACAACAACAGAAATATTAAAAAAAAGCGAGGGCGATGACGCCATTTAGTATGGAGTTAGATAACAGGGAATCTATGCACAAAGTGTGTTCCCACACAAAATCTTACGCTCAAATACACTCGGTTGAGAGTTACAGGTGCTGAAAAACAGCAGTAATTCGAAAAAGTATAAATCCATAACACAACAAAAGCCTAATATGATTCAACAGAAAGAAGGCCAGCCTAAGCTTCAGCTCGAAACCTCCCATCATCCCCTTGGGAGCGTCAATATTCATTGATACAATACATGTGCTTCCCCGAGGGGACACAAAACTACATCAACACATTTTGATTAATAATTGTAACATAGAATGGGTCACACAAGCTGCAATGCCTGAAGCATAATAATGCTTACAGTCGAAGGGGAAATGAAAAGAAGAGCTTTTCTAAACGCATGATGAATGAACAAATTTAGGGACCATCATTCTGCGTACAATTGTGAGGTTAGCGAAATACTCGTACAAGTATACCTCGACTCACAAACTCCGGTTTCACGAAACCTTGCCTTTACAAAGAAGTTCCAATAGGGTTACTGCCGCTTCATTTAATGAAGGGGTTTCTCTGAATTTCATCTCTGAAGTTGAACAATATTGCCAAAGAAAAGAAATTTCTCATACCATTCGCTGAATTATAGAAAATGCATCTTCACACCCACCATTTCTCACAAATCAAAGTACGTACGTCGAAGTGATGATCCTGCTCCCACATATTTCTCAATTACAGCACACGGATCAGGGTGAGGTTGTGTCTTTCAACGCTCATTTCCTACGTTTATCATTTGAAAATGAATCAAAGCAATGGGTTAAGAAGGACCATCAATTTTGGAAGGATATTCACATCTTGTACGCAGTGAAGATCATCGGAAAAGCTTGGAGGAAAACTCACTCAAAAGAACATGAAAGGTCGTTCGAGAGAAACTATGCCTTCAGTTCTTAATAATTTTACAGGTTTTGAAGAGCCAGAAGAGATTGTGCAACGTGAAAGTGAAAGTGTCATTATAACAATTCGAACGTTCTAGATTCTTCAGGAAGGAAGGAAATGAAAGACATAAGGGTGCGACAAGAAGAATCGAGGTCTTTTAGGGGAAAATTGCACGAGAGAGAATAGTTGGTGCTGGGAGGCCTGCTCGCTGCCGAGTGCCGACTCCCCGGCATAGTGTGTGTTAATTGAATACAAGCATCGGAAGCTGACAACGAGATTCACTGATCTGTGAAAAATACACACGAAGAAAGTGTACAAGTCAAAGTTTCCAAGAAAGCGAGCAACATTGCAATGTCGCAGTACCAGCCAGTGCAGTACCACCAACAAAGCGATAACCATCGAAGATGACCAGACGCCAGGCGACGATGTGCACAAGTTCCTCCTGTGCCAACCACACCCCGACAACCTCTGCGAAACACCAAAATTTCAACGAGCAGCATGAAGCAAACAGGCACAGCATTTGAACGACTCAATCGTGCCAATTCATGGAGAATTCCACGTCAACTC
>JACJUY010009029.1:23324-35050 GCA_014220935.1 Platorchestia sp. MABIK | reverse complement strand
AGTGTGGCAGTATGGTGGCAGTATGGTGGCAGTATGGTGGCAGTATGGTGGCAGTATGGTGGCAGTATGGTGGCAGTATGGTGGCAGCATGGTGGCAGCATGGTGGCAGTAGTGTGGCAGTATGGTGGCAGTAGTGTGAAGCATGAAAATTTCGAAACAAGTACCAACATGCGCCAAGATCTAAAACTTACTGCAATGGCAGTAAAATTAGACTAAAGCAATAATATAGAGTATATGCTACAACATTTCGATGATCAAAAATATAAGGTATAGGCTTCAATTAATTCATGACTCAATACAGTGTACTTGCAAGAACAAATTGCTTTCCAATAAGACAAAGAATACACTGGGATGATTTGTGTACAAAACAGAGTATGAGCTGTCTTATATGGTAAAATGACGAAAAAACGAGACAGAAAAGTGTTCGCTTGCAGCATCCCAACGCAATCACTCCAGTACGCTAACGCACCACTGCACTGATGTATAACCGCACCACTGGAGCAATACCCAACCACATCAATGCACAGCACAGAACTGCACCACAGCACGACTGCACAACTGCACCACAGCACCACTGTACGGCATATAACCACACCACTGCACAACAGCACCACAGCACCACACTGTGGTGCAGTGCTGCACTGCACCACAGCAGCACTGCACCACAGCACCACAGCACCACTGCACAGCAACATCCTGCACGAGCCGTACCTAACATTATCTCTTCCCGTCCTATCGAGCTCCTTCGTATCTCTGGCGCTCCTGGTGCGTCCTTTGTATCGCACTAGGACTTGGGTCTCTTCTTAGGAAATGCGTAGGCACTTTAAAATGACTTGCATCACGTGTGTTTAAAAGTTTCTCAGGTAATACGCTTTAGTTATTGTTGATTCCGCTGTTTTTCGTTTAACTTCATGATCGGCCCGATGAAGTTATCGATCGGGGTCAGAGAAAGAATTAATTTCACTAGTTTGCTACAGCGATTCTTATTTGTTTGAAGACAACAAAGTTTCAACGTAAACTATCTATAAGAAAGCAATCAAATTTCAATGTCAACTATTTGTTAGGAGGCAACAAAGTTTCAGCGTAAAATGTTTATTAGAAGGCAATTAAATTTCAATGTAAGCTATTTATTAGGAGGCAACAAAGTTTCAACGTAAATTACTTTACAAGAAGGTAACAATTTTCAACGCTAACTCAAGTGTGTTTTATACCTTGCCGTAACACGGCCAGGATTTCCGACTCAGCTGATGGTGCTCAATGAACACAAATAATAAATTTTTACTCTTTTTGCAATTTTCCGTTTAGGATATCCGCGATCTATGCCAAAATTTCTAAGTGCAAGATTACTGCCCGCGTTTAGGCTATCCGTGGGAAGGAAGACCTAGAATCTTTGCGTAAATTTGGATGTGGTAGGCTATGGATCTTGGTTCACTTCTGGGTACATTTTTATCTTTCTATGTTTTCCCAGGTGAAAACAGTGAAAAGCAAACGAAAAATGATTTTTACATCCATGGTTAACAAAGGAAATAAAAATTAAGGTCAAATAAGGTTTTATGGTCAAGTTTTTGGGTTGGTATAGATTAGCCAATGTTGCGTATAGCTCCAAACGAAAAACACTTCACCGCTTCCGAAACAAAATGTGAAAATGTAACTAGTAATTTCATTCGGACGAAGATGCGAACAATAATTATCACAACCGAATTTTTATTATTGGTATTATTTTTAAATATTACAGATCCGCAAAAATTACGACGATGTTTTTTATCAAACATGACAGTGGCTCGTGTTTTGCGGAAATCATTTTAGCCTCTTTCATTTTATTGAGGGCTTGCTCGGCTTAATATAGATTCCTAAGTGGGAGATAATCTTTATGTAGTGGCAAGCTATGGGTAACCATTTTCCTCCAACATTTTCCGTAACACACTTGGCGGCAACTTTAGGAATTTTGGAGGAGATGATTAACAATGTTCTGTGCTCAAGAATATCAGAAATCTACTTCAAACTTGACTTACGTTGGACTGATATCTCCTTATTATTGATTGTGTTAATTAATTTGATGTAGCGCACGTACTAAGAAAATTGCAATCATAACTTGCGACTGCAAACATATTACTACAATCGTAAAGCAGATAAAATTGGATGACTTGAGAAAAAAATATGGTCTACAGCGGTCTAATATATTCGCTAAATAAAAATTATATGCACATTTCTTCCTGTGCAGAGACTGTTATACGTACATATACGTTAAAATATAGGCTGAAAATGTTCGTATTCGCTGGATAGAAATGAAAAAATTCTCTAAATAAGGGATGATTTTATTCGAATATTCGTGGAATAAATATTGTATAATACATGCTGGATAAGGACTATAAAATTTACTGAATAGATCTTGAGAATATTATCTTAATGTAAGTAGATAATATTCTTTTGTTAGAGATAGCTGTTCGTGCTTCATATATGTATATTGACGTGGCCTCTGGAAACCCTTCAGATTGAGGGAGAAATTTCTCAAGAATTTCAGGAGTGTAGAGAGAGGCAGCACAGACAACGCCTCCACACGCTGTGCTGGTCGTGATGATACGACTTTGTGCCAAAAAGTTTTTTTATAAGTGGATTTACTTCTTTTAATTATAATCTAATACATGTAATTAAAAGTTGATTTACATGTATATAACTATAATGAAATACGTGCAATCAATTCATAAAAAACATTCCGACTCTTTTTCATCCACAAATGAACATCCTCAAAATTGTGTTGTCTCTGTGTTTTTTTAGTATAATGTTAAAATGGTCAAATTGAAGTGTGTGTGTTCTACATAATTTTAATTATTCTTAATGTAAAACTGTGCCTTCCGGAAAAAACTAAAAGTAGCTGCAGAAGTCTTTTGCCTCTACATTTACGAACTTATCGAACAATCTATTGATATATATTAAAAATTTTTTTCCCTTATTTAATTCAGATAAAGGAGGTTATAAAATTTTCAATGGGTAAATCTTAAATTCTCCCACCGTATTCTATTCAGGGAAATGAAAAACACGTCATGGAATTTCAACTATAATTAAATATTTTTTTAGCGAAGCATGAAAATGCATTTCGATACAAGGATTTTCAATACAATAATCGTACCTTAGCCGGCAAATTTATTTTATACGAAAATATGAAACAAACTTTGAAATTTTGCAGCATTAGAACATTCAATGGGGATATCTTGTACGCGAAATGGTCGCTTAAACAGAGCTCCTCAAACTGAGGGAATCTACGCACAAACAAAGCATCTTCTTCACAAATGTTAAGAATTACAGGCGACTAAATTTGAAGGTGAGGGATTAGTTTAGGAAAATAATCAGCACGTACAATTAAACACGGCCATTCTTCACTGACTTAAAACCTCTACATTCACATCAGAGTGATGCACTCATCGGTAATTTGAACAGCTCTAATTTTGAATGAGCTCGATGAGAGATAATGAACTACAAGAAAAAAAAACAGTTTTCACATGGTTGTGAATATTCTCGAATTCACCGATTTTTCTTACCTGTTAGTTGTAGTTTACCACTCTGAGATCCATTTCCTGACTTAAGGGTTGAAATCTGACATTCTCCAATCCATTTTCTCAACTTGAAGCTTGAAGTTCAACGTTTTGCAATCCATTTTCTCTACTTGAGGGCTGAGGTTAAGCTATCAGTAATGTAATTTTTTTCTACTTGAAGGGTTGAGTTCAACACTCTGCGATCCATTCCCATACTTAAGGGTTGGAGTTTAACATTCTGCGATCCATTCCCATACTTGAGGGTTGGAGTTCAACACTCTGCGATCCATTCCCATACTTAAGGGTTGGAGTTCAACACTCTGCGATCCATTCCCATACTTAAGGGTTGGAGTTCAACACTCTGCGATCCATTCTCATACTTAAGGGTTGGAGTTTAACATTCTGCGATCCATTCCCATACTTAAGGGTTGGAATTCAACACTCTGCGATCCATTTTCCCTAGTTAAGGCCTTAGGTTTAGATATCAGCAGTCCAATTTTTTTGCTTGAGGGTTGAAATTAGCATTCTGCTAATCATTTTCTTTTCTCGGAGGGTGCAATACATACGTCACGTGAGTACCTGAGTACTGAGTACTATACGTGAACAAGTATGATCCCAGCGAACATGAGTCTCGTGAAGGTTAGGTGAACTAAAGCACAGTATACAGCGAGGGAAGAGCGACGTGGTATAATATATATAGCATGCTGGTACGGCATAAGATTCTTGGCGTAAATTGTAAAGAGGCTCTGGAGGATTTAGAGACGTAGGCTGGCAAGAACTAATGTTGGATTACAGAAAACGTAAGCAACTAAGGTAAAACTTTTATGGAACTAGAAATATAGGGGACCGAAATTAAAATTTTAACTTTTTGACGACTATAAAGGTACTGTCGTCCTCTTCAAGAATAACTTGAACACATTTTTCTTAATAAAAAATTTGAACCCTGAATATTTTTTTTGCAATTCCCTGCTGACCAAATGACAGCGCCGTTTAATGACGATGGTTGTAATGACGATACTATGAATGAAGAATTCGTTTTTTAAATGGTTAATTTATGTGAAAGAAAGAAACGTAACATGCTTCAGAATGTGGAGAATTGAAAACGGAGTTTTAACGCACTTGGTTGCATTAATTTTAGGGAAGTGATTAAACTTTTGAAATGGCCCATGCAGGGGCAGGAGTTGGGAAGAACCTCAAACCTGTACTATGCAGGAACTGCTAAATTAAGCTTGGCCTTCCCACTTGAAGAAACACACATTTTACTTCCATATAAAAAACACAAGTCAGACAATGATAAAACTCTAAAAATATAGAAATAGCGCACGAAAGAAGGAACAATAAAGAATACACAGGAAACCCAATGAAAATTAAGCATCATTTCATTTAAACATAAGAATCTAATAAATTTTTGAAACGCATATACATGTTCTTAACGAGAAAGGAAGAAAATAAAATCAGTTCGATAATCCAAGAGCACAGAGCAAACCCATAGAAAAATTAAAGATGACAGCAAAGCATGGGTGGGTGACCGCAAAATGCAGTGCTGTAATTAGTTAGAATATTCTGCAAGCGTTGTTAATGCTGAAAAGCGGAGATGAGAGAACGCTATTGGCATGACTTTAAAAACACATTTTTTTTCGTTTTCAAGGGTTATTAGCATCAAAACACTATTTTTTCGCATAACATAGCTCCGAACAGAATTTATGATAAAATTCTCAATAAAATAAGTAAAACTAGGTAAAATATTCAAAAATATGAAGTTACACAGCGTCAACTGGACATTTCTTCAAAACTACAATGAAAACACAGTGTTTAAAATTCGACTGAGCGTCAAAATTTGGCGCCGTGAAAATTGTTATTTCGAATTTCAATTTCACAACCGATACTCTTTTCTGATACGAGGAGAATTCCATGCAAGTAGTTTGGGTAAAATCTTCGTTTCTTACCTACAAACATGATCTTGAAATTCTCTGTGTTATACATGGCACATAAAAATTTTAAATGTCGAAAAAAAACGATTTTGAGGTCAAATTTTGAGTTGTATGAATTTACAACGCGCAGATGATGGCAAAAAAATTAAAATTTTGAAATTGTGGAAAGTCGTTTGAAATTTCAACACGGATGTGGAAAAAAGTAATTTAAGCGTTTGTCGGGATTTTAGGAATTTGTTTTTTCTGTGTGTTGCCTCGATGACGCGTCCTCCTCCCGTTCCTTCTCCACAGGCCCGAAACTTCCGTCAATCCAATGGAAAGTTTCGCGGTCCAACTTGCCCAGCGAACTTTGCTTTTTTTTTCTCTGAGAAAAAATAGTATTTCTGCGTTTAATTGCCACTTGTACAATACAAAATTGAGAGAACAAAGAATCCAAACCTTGCTCATATACAAGACAAACCTAAATGAAACTTTTGAAGCACATGTCGGTTTGTGTTTTTACAAATTTTTACTAAGAAAGTAATAGATAACTTATAAACTGATAATCTTAGTAAATGAAAATCAAAATGGAAAATTTCAAAATTTAAAGTTTTAAAGTTTTTTTATTGAAACCATAATTCCAAAATGCGGCTCTCACCTCATACTGCGAGAACCCTGGAGAGTTCGGTCAGCTGGGCGGAGGTGGTTGGCCACTTCACAAGTCCCGGAGTTGCCCGGCGTACGGCGAGTGTTTGATGCCGAAGCTGTACTCAGGTAGCTGAGGCATGATGTTCGTCTGTGGACGTGTTTGATATCTTCATTAATATCTTACCTAATAATACCCTTGAAATGTTTTATTAATATTTACCCCTGGTGTGTTTTATTAACATCTACCCTTGAAATGTTTTATTAATATTTACCCTTGGTGTAATTCATTAACTACTACCCTTGAAATGCTTGATTAATATTTACCCTTGGTGTGTTTTATTAACATCCACCCTTGAAATGTTTTATTTATATTTACTCTTGGTGTGTTTCATTAACTTCTTCCTTTGGTGTGTTTTATTAATATTTACTCCTGGTGTTTATTTATTTATACATTTGTTTGGTATCCTCTTCAATGAAACAGCTTCTTTGATTAATTTTGAAGGACGCTTAATGACCGTATCTGTGATACGAGTTTCACCAGTGCACAAGTATATGAATATTCCAATCGCAGGTACTACATATTACGATGGATATGTTTATCCACATTTGAAGGATTTATGTAAGGAAAATCCCGTCATCTCCGACAGGTCGTGTAAATTAGTTATTTATATAATATCAAAAGCAATATGCGTATCATGTACTGTATATAACATGTACCGCTTTTACAGCACTCTTACGTACAAATTAGGTTCCAACTAACGCGTTTGCAATCAGTTTTTAAATTACTTCATGTTACCAATATTAATATAAAATAACGAATTTACCAATGTAAGTTAAATTATATACATTTTGGGTTACAACAGACTCATTCAAAATCATAACAACATTTTAAATGCTATTAATGGAAATATGCATTTCATATTTTACAAATATAGCTATTAAAGTAACACAAATTCCGAAACAATTTGTATCGCAAGTTTCGTGTATATTAATTGGTGTTGAGGGATCAATTATTCCTCGTATTCAAAACTTTAAACAAATTCATTAAAACATTTTATTAACTTTCCAAGCTACACTTTGTTTGGAGACGAGTCTAAAGATGCACCAGATTTCAATAAGAATAACTGTCACGTTAGAAATGAGCACGGCCCAAAATACTACGGCCTTACTTCAGAATGGGATCCAAGAGTACATGAGGTGGAATATAAAATAAAAGAAACTGAAGGTTCCCAATGTTTCAATTATTATTACAACAAAATACCGAGCAATGCTAAACATGCAAGAAAAATACGTGGTTCATAAAGCTACCCAGTGAATCCCCGTCACATGGAACTGGAATTGTTCTTTAAAGGGAGAACTTCGCTTAAACCTCATACTCAATTCAAAAGAGATGCTTATTTCGGTGACTTAAAACGCAGACTCAAGTGCGGTATTTGTAAAGACAGGACTCAACTTAGTGTAACTCTACTTGTTGCTGCTCAGCTTGGTGCTACTCAACTTGGTATAACTCATCTTGGTGCTAATCAATTTGGTATAACTCAACTTGGTGTTACTCATCTTGGTGTTACTCAACTAGGTGATGCTACTCAACTTGGTGTAACTCAACTTGGTGCTACTCAACTTGGTGCTACTCAACTTGGTGCTACTCAACTTGGTGTAACTCAACTTGGTGTAACTCAACTTGGTGCTACTCAACTTGGTGTAACTCAACTTGGTGCTACTCAACTTGGTGTAACTCAACTTGGTGCTACTCAACTTGGTATAACTCAACTTGGTGCTACTCAACTCGGTGCTACTCAACTTGGTGCTACTCAACTTGGTGTAACTCAACTTGGTATAACTCAACTTGGTGCTACTCAACTTGGTGCTACTCAACCTGGTGTAACTCAACTTGGTGCTACTCAACTTGGTGTAAATCAACTTGGTATAACTCAACTTGGTGCTACTCAACTCGGTGCTACTCAACTTGGTACTACTCAACTTGGTGCTACTCAACTTGGTGTAACTCAACTCGTAGGTATCACTGCGAAGACAACGTTTTCCTCTCAAAATGCTGATACCTAGATGTTTGAAACATTACTCAGAAATTACTTTTAGTATAAAATGGTCGAAGCATGTCACCCGTATCAAAGCTCCCAGTCACTATCTAAGTTTTTTAGTCTCTATCTGTTTACTTATATAATGGTTATGACTAGTGTGAGGATACCATGCAATTACATAAGAATAATAATGATAAACAGTATCATTGAACGTGCAGGTTACGAACAGGTAAATAGAGCATAGAAGTGTGTTGTAGAAGTCATGTAAACGCTATGGCGTGAATTTAAAAAGCAAGGAAAAAAACTAATTCTTCACTGTCGAGTACAAAATAAATCAAATTAATTGCAACGTTTAATTGCAAATAATAAAAAGCAAATTATTTTTCAGGTTGAACCACGAAATAATTTCAAGTGTTTGGTTCACCCTAAATAGTTAGTTATAATTTTATCAGGATGTCATTGGGCACCATTCTTGTTCTTTAGGACCTGTCAACAATTAGATCTACGTACATGACTGACTTTTATTCTTGAATGAATACAAAATCATTTGAATAATAAAATTTTTTAGTGAATACAACGTGACATCAAAAATTTGATCATGGAAGTACGTCAGCCATGGGAGAAACCAAATCTTTTGCAAATTAGAAATTGTAGCGTAATTCGTTAGTTTCTGAATCTGGAATCCTGCGCAGATGAGAATTTAAAAAAAATGCGTCCTGGTGACCAAATACGAACGAAAAGACGATATTTAGCATATATGAGATTCATAGGTGGAGGCATGAAGGAGAAGGTAGAATAGAGATCCGCAGAGGTTAGATGGTGCGAATCTTGATGGATCCAACTCGTTACCACGGACCAGCCCTACCTTGTCAGGTGAATAAGCGTTAGGTGCTGGCTTAGGTGTTTTGTCTCCTGGAATCTCCGTCTTAGGTGCCATTGTGAAAACGGGGAACTTAGTTTTGCAACTGTCCAAATCAATAGCTTCGTAGGTTCCGGGAGCTGGGACGTTTTTCTTGTCGACGATTTCAATTTTAGCTCCCATAGTGAACACCGGCAGCTTTTCTCTGCACACATTTATGTCTGGAGCTTCGTAGGTTCCAGGACCTGGAATTTTATTCTTGTCATGGTCTTCAATACGAGCTCCAATAGTGAACTCTGGATCACGTCGTAAGTACGAATCCATGTTCGCTATTTCATACGTGCCTGGCGCTGGCACGTTGCGCTTGTCTACAACTTCTATCTTAGGTCGCATGGTAAAGGATGGAAGCTTCTCTTTGATCGCATCGATATCAATTGACTCGTAGGTTCCAGGACCCGGAACCTTATTCTTATCGACGTCTTCAATTCTTGGTCCCATTGTGTAGGCTGGTAATTTATCAAGGTATACGTCGGTGTTAGGAATGGCATAGGCATTAGGAGCAGGAACATTGTTTTTAATTTTATCTTCTATCTTGACTCCCATGGTGAACTCGGGTAATCTTGTTTTATACGCATCAACATCGACAATTTCATAAGTTCCAGGGGCTGGCACGTTCTTTTTGTCTTTTTCTTCGATCTTTGCTCCCATCGTGAAGACAGGTAACTTAACTTTGAAGGCATCTAAGTCTCCCGCTTCGTATGTTCCAGGACCAGGAACATTGCGATGATCCCTCTCCTCAATTTTAGCCCTCATCGTGAAGATCGGCAGCTTCTCTTTGTACGCATCAATGTCCGCGATTTCGTACGAGCCAGGACCAGGAACATTGCGATGATCCTTCTCCTCAATTTTGGCCCCCATCGAAAACACAGGAAGTTTGGATCTGACCACGTCGACATCCGTCGATTCATAGGTCCCTGGGCCAGGCACGTTGGTCGCTTGAGGGTCCTTAATGCGCTGAGAAATTGTGAACTGCGGGCCTCTGTCTACCATGCACTGTGAGAACAACAAAGCATGCAAACCAACGAAAAATGAATTAGTTAACTGATTCCAGCACAATGAGACATGAAAGAAAGTGTCTTGTCCAACTTGATTGAAGAAGCATGATTGCAGTAAATTTCCGGGGTCATGCTTGGTGAAATGTACTAAACATACTAAGCTACTTATTTCTGCAAGTTGGATAAATAAAACACCATGATTTTAAACGGAAGAATTCAGTTAAAATTATTCAGGCCTTAACAAAATCAGAATTAACAAATTGGATCAGGTGAGAAGTGAGTAATTTTTAACTTCATTGAAATTAATTTTCAGCTCTTTACGAAGAGCAAATCTGTTATGGTGTTTATTTATTCAAGGTGCACTGCTTCGCAGGTTTTGCCAGTTTTTCCAAATTACAACAAAAATATGACAAAATATTAAGCAAAGCACACAACTACAGTAAGCTACCAATTTCTTCTGGGGCAACAAAATCAGAAGAAAACAACAGGCGACTGCAAAGCATCAAACTACAACAGTCACATACTAAATACATTTGAAAATTTAAGCCAAGTCTACACTCACCACGTTGCCACAGCGACCCCATATTGACATGCTCAATTTCAGTACTCACCGCACGTTGATTTCTTCACGCCAAAATACTCTGCCAGCTCTGACTTGCTTGCTTGGTGATGAAACATAATAAGTTACAAATCTCAGACAGGGCTGAGGGAGCAGAAAGCTGGGGTAGCCAACTGAAATCATGCACAAAAAGCAAGATTGAAACCAGGAATGAGAGTCGAAGATTTACACCCTCCTTATATGGCAATCCAGGGACGCGATCGTGAGACCAACAGTACTCAAGCAGGTCAGTTACCATGCAGATGTCAAGCTTGAAACTGACTCAAAAAAGTACAAACCTGATCGGGGTCGTAGGCATTTGGAGCTGGTTTCAGAGTTTTATCGGTGGGTTCGGTAGTTTTTGGTGCCATTGTAAATGCTGGTAATTTTGCTCTACAGACATCTAAATCAATAGGTTCGTACGATCCAGGACCGGGCACTAGCTTGATATTGTATTCTTGTATCTTCGTTCCCATTGAAAAGGCAGGTAACTTAACCTTATAAGAATCTAAACAGCCAGATTCGTAAGTCCCTGGTGCTGGAACGAAATTTTCTTTCTTTTCCTCAATTTTCGATCCCATTGTAAAAGCTGCTATTCTTGCCTTGATCACATCTAATTCAGTAGTTTCGTAAGCACCTGGACCAGGAACGAAGTTAACGTTTCTTTCTTCTAGCTTGACACCCATAGAGCACGACGGCAATTTAACCTTCCAAGCATCTAAATTTCCAGCTTCGTAGCTACCAGGACCCGGAGTGAAATTTTTATTTTCCTCTTCGATTTTCACCCCCATTGTGAAAGCTGGCAACTTTGATTTCACTGCATCTAAATCTCCAGATTCGTAACTACCTGGGCCTGGAACAAGATTTTCATTTCTTTCTTCAATTTTCGACCCCATGGTGAAAGCTGGCAACTTTGATTTCACTGCGTCTAAATCTCCAGATTCGTAACTACCTGGGCCGGGAACAATATTTTTAATTTCTTCTTCGATTTTCATCCCCATGGTGAAGGCGGGTAACTTTGATTTCACTGCATCTAAATCTCCAGATTCGTAACTACCTGGACCGGGAACCATGTACTTTTCTCTTT
>JACJUY010009029.1:4337-22642 GCA_014220935.1 Platorchestia sp. MABIK | reverse complement strand
CAGATTCGTAACTACCTGGACCGGGAACCATGAACTTATCTCTTTCTTCAAGTTTCCCTCCCATGGTAAAGGCTGGTAATCTAGACTTGCAGGCGTCCAAATTTCCAGATTCGTAACTACCTGGGCCGGGAACCATGAACTTTTCTCTTTCTTCAAGTTTCCCTCCCATGGTAAAGGCTGGCAATCTAGACTTGCAGGCGTCCAAATCTCCAGCTTCGTAGGTGCCTGGGCCGGGCACGATTTTCTTGTTGCTCTCCGACAATCTTTGTCCTAAGCTGAACTGAGGACCTCTGTCATTTAAGCTCTGCGTCAAAGCAAAGTCAAGAGAAGAGTTAAGAAACAGGAATAATATCAAGTCTACACTCACTCAAGTAATCTTAGGACTTGTTAGAAGCCTTGAAATAAATTTCAAACTTAATTAGATTGAAAAAAACATAGAAAAAAGATTCGTTAAATGTGTTATTGAATTAACCTCATCTATAATGCAGAGTAAACTAAAGTGAACTCAGTTCTTGGGTGTAAAATTAAAAACAGTAACGTGAAAGAAGAAACAAGTACAACATATAAAATTAAAGTCAAGAAGCATTAAAACAAAACGTTAAGACCTTTTGAAAGCTTGAAGAAGGCTTAATAAAATGTGTTAAACAAGGATATACACATAGCTTCAGTAAAGTGTTCCGGCAACAGAACATGAAGAGTAAATTAGACATATATAGAGTAAGTAATGAAGAGCTACTATAAATTTTTTTTAATCAAACATAACAATGAAGGAAAATTGGGTAGAATCGAGGCTCAGACATGAACTGAGGTAAATAGTATTGGATGGCTTACCGTGCATAACTGAAGAGGGATCGTGGCTGAGCTTGTGCAGTTAGAGTAATGAGTCAAACTACAAACTTTTACAAGTAACAGGCTTTACGACAAGTGCAAGGCAAATGCGACAACTTAATCACTGTTTCATAAGTTGTTTGGCGTGACATATTTTGCCTAATTCTACATAATTAACGATGCTGTTGCAAATTATAGATTTCATTGTTGCAAGATTGACCATTGTGGTTTAACGTAGGGTGGATACAGTGACTCCGATTTGTCCTCAGTTCAAACGATTACAACTACAAGTGTTTTTCTAATGCAAAACTACGAATGTACCAAAGTTATTTGAGCAATAGGACAAACAAATGCTTGTTTTAACGAACAAAACATCACGAACCCATACCAGTTTTCGATGACTCCGAGTTTAACTGAAAACCTTAAAATGATTTGAAATATTGTGAACAATGTAGGAAAATTTGGATACTGGATAGCTACCTTTTCAGGAGTGTATACATTAGGTCCAGGTTTCTGAGTGTGATCAGCTGGGATGATTGTCCTTTGACCCATCGAAAAAGCAGGGCTGTTTTCCGCCTTGTAGGTGTCAACGTCAGCGCTGTTGTAGCTGCCTGGGCCTGGCACCTGTGGAACGATATTTGTATTTTCCGAGCTCAAATTTAATAAAATGGGTGAATTAATTTTTACTTGACTGAACAATTACGAAAGAGAAATGACTTGCTGATGCTCGTCCGAAACTCCGTTGGGTTTGGATGGACCAATTTTTGAATATTCTCTGGAGTCTAACTCATTAATTTCTATTATTCTTTTTGACAAACAACCCCGCTCACGGAGACAAAAATAGAGTTAAGAGCCAATTCAAACACTGAATTATGCCCTCTTGAGAGTAAAACAAAATTGTCAAAGCTAAAAGATCAGTTGAAGTCCTCGGAAAAATTGAATATTTAAAATATTGAAATACACACAAGATCCTCTGCGTCTTTGAATTTTATTCGGAATATCAATCAGAGCGCAGCGCTATGATTTGCTGGCTCGGAAGACGCCTGAAACTGACGTTTTAGACATTAAAATTGACGAAGTCTCGAAAACAATGCGATCTCTGTCCAATTTAAAATCGGGCAGGTGATTACGCAGAGGATATTAAAGCCCAACGCAAATAGTGATGACTTAGATTAATTGAGTGATGTTTAGCAGGAGTGTTTAATTTTAAGGCCCGGATAAAAAAAATGTTAATATATTTCTTCACGAATGACTCAATCACTCAAAATGGAAAAGAAGCTGCTTTAGAAGAAAGAAAGAAAGAAAGAATGAGAATAATTTATAACATGTAAGTATATTTCTTTGCTTTCATTGTGCAGTTTTTCAAATGACGGTAAGCAATCGCAAAGAGCAAATTTACTTGGCTTTCCCTAATAGCAGATTTACTTCCCTATCTCTGAGAGCAAATTTATTTAACTATCCCAGGGAGCAACATTACTTAACAATCCCAGAGAGCAAATTTACTCGGCTATCCTGAAAAACAGATTTACTTCTCTATCTCAGAGAGTAAATTTACTTAACTATCCCAAAGAGCAAATTTACTTTTCTTTTGTACCTTCATCTTATCCTCGGCGTCTCTGGCACGGCCTGATATGGTGAATGCAGGAGAGGAAGCTTTCCCACCCTCCATCACCGGACCGAGCAGGCTGGGTATCACGTAGCTGTTCGGTGCTGCAGGGAACAAAATTCAATGTCACGTAGCTGTTCGCAGACATTCCAGTAATACACTCCAGCAACACATTCCAGCAACACATTCCAGTAACACATTCCAGTGTCACACATTCGAGCAGGTGCTCACCTGGAACTCCGTTGGGCTTGGACGTGTCAATTTTGGCTCCAAAGGAGAACTTGGGAGACGCCTCCAGGATGACCTCCCCACCCTTTTCAGGGCAGTACGCCCCCGGGGCCGGCGTCAGGAAGGGCTTCGGGTCCTTGGGCTTCACGTGCATCGAAGGAGCGATCACCTCCACTTTCCCTGCCACGCAAAATTTTCGTGTTTATTTTAGCCAGAGAACTTGAACTGTATCTGAGTTACTACAAGTAGTACTGTATTTGAATTGCTAAAAGTAGTATTGTATCAGATTCACTAAAAGTAGTATTGTATTTGAATTGCTGAAACTGGTACTGTATCTGAACTAGTAAAAGTTGTATTGTATTTAAATTGCTAAAACTGGTGCTGTATCAGAATTACTAAAAGTAGTATTGCATTTGAATTGCTAAAACTGGCACTGTATATGAACTAGTAAAAGTAGTATTGTATTTTAATTGCTAAAAGTAGTACTGTATCTGAATTGCGCAAAACGCTGGAGTGCTCATTGTCTAATGGCCGGGTGTCTATACACTTCCCTATTTAATTAAAATAACACGTGTGCCATTTGCTTGAATTGCTGTGCGTAAACGGCGTCACACATCGCTGTACGCGAATAAATGAACATTAAATATCATGAAACAAACTACATGGCCAATACTGTATACCATTACTCCCGCAAATCTTTAACATAGGATAAATAAAATTCATCGCAAGCATGAATGATCGTTGAAATAAATCGCTGGAAAACTTCCAGACAAGACGTGAAAAGGAGTTGCACCGCAGAACGCGACGTCAAATGAAAAGTTACAGTTTTTGGTAAGCAAAAATATTAAGCGGAATACGTAGCGTCAAATGAAAATTCCAAGTTTTTGTTGAGGGAAAACATTGAGCGAAGTAAGCGGCATCGAATGAAAATTTACAGTTTTTGATGAACAAAAATATTAGGCGAAGTACACGGCGTCGAATAAAAATTTACAGTTTTTGGTGAGGGAAAACATTAAGCGGAGTACGCGGCGTCAGATGAAAACTTACAGCTTATGATGAATTAAAACATTTGTCTGGCGAATGAAAACATTGAGCGAAGTACCTTTCTGGAAGGCGGAGCGCAAGTACCTTTCTTAGTGACGCCGGCGACGGTGTAGGTGCCGGGACCGGGGACAGCGTTGGGCTTTTGCTCGCCATGCCGCGCAGAGAGAGTGAACGCTGGAGACCTGCTCTTGACCACGTTAGCGCTCGCTCCTGCACGGTTAAAAAGTCGTTGAGTTGGAGTAATGCGAGAGATCAGTGAGTCAGTGCAGATGATCACGAAAAGCGAAAGAAAATGAAGAAAACAAATCAAAATATCTCGATAAATGCTTGTTTAAGTGTGGACATTACCGATATTATAACACATGCTTTTAGAAAATCATGTTTGTGCTCTTTACATGAATGAATTTAGGGGGAAATATACTGCGTTCATCACATCAAACGGTTTCTTAAATTGACTTTATATAAATATGGAAGATTAACCTACGAAATTCCTGCATTTGACCAATACGATTTTGAATTGGAAAAAATCATTCTTTAAACGTAGATCATCAAGTGAATTCTATTACTTTTGCCATCGTTTTTTCAACGTAACAGCTCATTCAGAAATAGCCTAGCGTTTTAAGAAATTCTAAATTACATTTTTATTCAATGCAAAGGTTACATCTTAGAAGTTTACACAACTGAGCAAAGCAACGCCAATTAACCCTCACCAAACTCCATGTAAAATAAATGACCGTTGATACCAAAGGTGGTTCACTACTTTTCTAAAAGAAGTTTCGATCAAACTTGTACCAGTATCAGTTAACAGTTTATTCATACTACCAATCGTCATTTGATTTTCACATTGCTAAGAGAAATATATTTATACATTCATTCTGTGATCATGTAAGTCCTATGAAATACATGAATAGAACTCTTTTGAAGGTCATTTTCGTTCTAGACCAGACAACGCCAAACTCAGACTAAGGGTTCCACCCACCCTAAATTATATCTTCTAGCAGACGGTCGTCCACATCTAAATAAAAAAGATCCTTGTTCTCCCCCAGCCAGCGAGTGGGCGGTGCAGGATAGCGAATATTTCCTACCACCGATTTGTGTAAATTTTTTAGTATGTTGCGCAAAATGTGGCATATTTTTCATCCCCAGCACGCATGTTGAACAAAATGTGTCACAGTTTTCATCCGCGGCGTGCGCTTATGTTTGAAAAATTTAAAGTTGTTCTTTCGTACATTTAATAAAGATGCGTGGAGAAATATTTTGTACGTTATGAGAAAAAGCATCTACAGTAGTTTTACGATGAAGTAAAATGAGTGTTATCAATAAGCATGTTGGTGGCACATTATTGTGGCATGGTGCTCAAGGAGTAATCCATATTTTTAAATTACGTTCGATGCTCACAAGACGTGAAAGAATGAAATTTTTCCAATGGTTTACGCAGATCTTTTTACAACAAAATGAAATATTATTTGGGAAACGGAAACAATTTTTGATTATTCAGACATACATATGTACTGTTTTTTCCATAGAAAAGAAAAAGATTTCACGTAGGTTATTTACATAGAGTGTGTGAATACAGATATTTCGGTAAAAATTATTAGTGGTTGACGAAGTGTAATAAAGTTAAGGAACCCGAATTTGTTTTAATATTTTTCAGTAATGTTTTTGTTGGCGCAGTCGTTTTCAAAGATAATATATCAAAGACCATAAAATTTAAATGCGAAACACGTCAAAGAAAGGAAAATTTAATTTTCCTACCCATATTTTTAGCTTCTCTTTCTTCTTTCGTTCCCGAGGGCTGTTCCTCTTATATATGTTTTTTGCAGTGATATCTTCATTTTACTCCTCGCAGTTTTCTTTCAATAGGAACTTAACTTCACTCGATTTTTTGGCAGAGGAATTTTAGTTACATGTAATTTTTTAAAGGATCTTCATTCGAGTTTATTTTTAAACGAACAGACCTCTATATCACCCAAATTTTCGTAACCTGAGAGCTCACGTATGTCATATCGAACTACAGGAAAATTTGATCCTCTTATTAAACTTTTTTGAATAGTATAATTCGTCTCCTGTGAGTCTCTTCACACTCGTCAACATTTTTGGGTACAGCTTCATTTGTTATCTTACTTAGCTCTTTTTTTGTTTAGTATAATCCGTTTCCAGCGAGTGTTGTCACACTTGTCAACCTTTTTGCTTACAGCATCATATAAATATTCTCTTAATATGTTATCTTATTGAACCAATTTTGTGTGTTGAATAATTCGTTTCCCGCAAAAATCCAAACCCTCCATACACGTTAACTTACACTTCTCACCTTTTTTTGCCTACAGCATCACATATTATCTCATTTAACCAATTCTGTGTGTTGTATACTTCGTTTCCTGCAGGTCTCCAAACCCTCAATAAACTTTTTGCCCAGCATTGCTGGTTTTGGCGTCGGACCATTCCACGACTGCCGCGTAGCGCTGCGTGGGCTGGTCACAAGGCGCAGGCTGCCTACGTGTGTGTGGGTTGCCTGCCTGCCGCGTGATCTGGAAGCTCATTTACCTGCAGCCCCACCTACTTGTTTTTGCGCTCGATTCATGAGCTGACAGGTTCATTTCTATTTTAGCGTTTCGTGTTCAGTCCACCTAATTGTTTGTGCGACAGGGGGTTTCATTTCTGTTTTAACGTTTCATGTTCAGTCTCCAGTCTCACATACTTGTTTTTGCGCTTGGCTCTTGAGCTGACAGGTTTATATCCATTTTTAGCGTTTCGTGTTCAGTCCACCTAATTGTTTGTGCGACAGGTTCATTTCTATTATAGCGTTTCATTTTCAGTCCCACATACTTGTTTTTGTGCTTGGTTCTTGAGCTGACAGGCTCATTTCTGTTTTAACTTTTCGTGTTCAGTCTCACCTACTAGTTTTGCTCTCGACTCATGAACTGAGGTGTTCATTTCTATTTTAACATTTCGATTCTTCTTTTCTCGTACATGAGTCAAATATTTCAAATACATTTTTACTGAGCAGTTTTCACGCTACGTGACAATTCTTTCTGGATGCATCCTATGTGCATAATTGATCTGATGTCCAACCCCATTTCAACAAGAAAAAATCTGTCCAGCTATAAATTTTCTCAAGTTTGTAATATTGATACCGCTGGCGTAAATATACGTTGATTATCTGCTTTAAAAAATTGAAATTTCTGAATGTCTTCCCAAATTCAACAAGGCTTTAGTGATTAATGTTTCTCTCAGAAAATTGCTACCCGGCTTGAAGTTTGCTTTGCATCACAATTCGTGTTCCACAATCAGTGATTTGAGCGAATGCTTATTAATTTACAATCGTTATTCCTGATCGAACGATGATTTTGTTTCCGTAGACTAAAATATCGCCGCCCTGTGTTTTTAAATCGAAATGTAAACATTACTCAGACACGTGTAAATTTAATGAATATCCTGGGCGTCACTTTTGCAAGGTTTCTGTCCACAAAAATAAATTTTGAAAAATATAGAAAATGTCAGCGGAGTTGATAATTTTTCAACCCTACATTTTGAAGAAAAGATTTTTAATTTAGTTTTAAATAATTTCAACTTTAACTTACAGTAATTTTCAATTAAATTTTCCCGACTCACCCTGGGTTCTGCAGAGGAGTCATCTGAGGTATTTCAATTGTTAAACTGACCTAGAGGGACTCAAAAACCATATCGAAAAACAACAACTAACTACAACGTCAATCGAAAAAAAAAAAGAATTATTTAATCTCCACTTTGTCTCTTACAACATTTCGGTTCAGTGATTCCGTAAACATAATATAAAAGGAATAATACTAACGTAAAGTTCAACTCGTGCACGGCGATAACAATGTTGTGATTGAGCACGGTGGGTAGACGCTGGGATTGGACTTAACACGTTTTTTTGCGCTGGGTTAAGCAGAAGTTCAATATTTAATTCAAATTTAAGTCAATTGTTGCAAGCAATTTTGAAAATAGCAAACATTAACTGGATAGTGCTTTCATTTAGCTTTCATTAAGTATTTATAAACTTGTGTTAGTGACTGGAGGTCGGTCAGCAGCATTTTGAAAATTCTGTCAGTGGCCACCGGTGGACCCCTTCGAGTTAAACACAATAAGCTGCTGCCATGCAAGCTGTGCAAGCTAAAGAGAGCCGGCAACCAGCGTTGAACGTTGCTAAGTTCAACAGTTTTGGGTCGCACAATAAAGAGCGCAAAATCACAGCCAAATGAAAATTCAAATCATTTTCGCAACGTACTTTTTCCTCGACACTCTCAAGTCTAGAATGAAGAGCATGCATTTATTTGTGCCAGAGTAGCCGCTGACCGTTTTTATATGGAATCTGTCTCGAACTTTATCGCCAAGTCGATCCACAATAAAACCAGTTCTGGGGAGATGACTCCACGATGTTCACCAAGTGAAGACAACAACTCGCAACAACCTAACAGGTAGGTGTGTGATTCATGGCGCAGACCTGCGAGTGCGAGGGAGGTACATCAGTGATGATCTGAGTCACTCGAGCCCACGCTCAACTACTACATGGGGGACTATTGACAACTGAGGTGATACGCCGCACCTTTCTGGATGTTTCAAAAGATTAAACGCCGTTTAAATGATTAAACTCGTTTTTAAAGGCTGGCGATCGGTGACACGCGGAGCGTTTAATCGGTGTGAAAGTGCTATGGATGATTCTGTGTTGTGTGTACAATTGGCTAAATCCTAAATTATATAAGTCATTTATGCAGGTTCCAATATGATTTACGTATCGTAATTTCATAAGGAATACGGCCTTTGCAAAGACATCCTATTTAGAGTGTCATTTTTTTGTAAAAACGCAACTTCTACTTAAGTTGCTATTAAACTTAATTCAAAAATGAGAGTTACAAAAATTACACTGTGTCGTAAGTGTAAGAAATGAATATCCCATACTTCCGTTGAAGGGTAGAAATTTATTCTTGTTTTGGAAAAATGATCATACATTTATGAAGCTCATGCTGTTTTCGTCAATGAACTACTTTTTCATTCGTCGATGCAAAATCATTGTAACACATAATACCATCCGTGATTCATTGCACTGTACGAGCCTACGTACAGTCTCGTACATTCACGACTAAGAAGTGTTTCACTTTGCCAGCTGTACCTTGTGTTAAGGTTTGTTGGAAAAAATCCCTCTCCCCATGTTGATTTTGAAACATCGTGTTTTTATTCTATCAATTGAGTTTTCGGCCCTTTGAATTGATTAATTTTTAAAAATCGATGAGTATAACTTTCGTGTTAAATTTTTATAAATTTATTGCTTTTTCAGTCGATATTACATAATAGAATACTTATTGTGGTTTTCACACAATAAGATATGAGGCCCTTTGTATTAAGAAATTCTTAAAAACCGATGAATTGAACTTTCATGTACTACGTTCTTGTAAATTTGTTATTTTTTCATTTTTTAAATTTACAACAGGGAACACTAAGTGCAGCAGTCATGTCTCCTACAACATTTCGTCTACAACGTTCTCTGTTTTAATTAAGGACCAAATCGAAAAAGTCAACCCGCCTTAAACCAGATTTTTAAACTCTTCACGTGAACGAATGTATGAGGACTAAGTCGAGAAAGTCCAGATTTTCTTTGGGCTTTTTAGACACGTCATGACTTCGTAATTGTACAGATGGCAGCATACGTTAGAATATACATCACACCGTAAGAACTTACGACTTGAAAGATCCACCCTGCCAGGAATACCGTTACGACGACGTGAATCGTTTGAACACAAATAAACGAGTATGGTGACATACTTGTACAATAGTGAAGATATGTTTTCACGATAGTGACATATCATACACCTTCCATACACCATTAAAAAATGACACCGAAAACATCCCGATGACTCAGCATACGAGTAACTAGAGTTACTGAATGAAAAATCTTGCCTAAGTCGTATTTGATTCGGCGATAATCAGATTTAGGCGGGTAAAATTAGTGCCTTTCAATCAATTTATATGCGAGTGCTCGCAATACATGGCTTTTAATCGCTTGAAAATAACAGTTCAAAATTTTAGTGTTCATAAAAAATGTTGAATCACTTAAAGAATTCATTCCAATAGTTCAGATGATTGATGAGTTAGCCATAAATTTAATTAGTGTATAAATTTTTTCTGAAAAATCGGTTGAACGGTTCTGCTAATACAAATAAATAATTTTCTCAGTCGAAATTTACAGTTTAAAACCAGGCGCTTTTTTTACTTCGGTCACACAACGAGAATACGAGTTAACGCTGTTCGCCAAAGATGAAATTACATTTTTCAGTGATTACTTTCAATTGAAAACAGTTTCTAAGCTTTGATTGCTCACGTGAAAATACAACAAAATAATTATCAGCATTCGGGAGTTAAAATTATTCGGGAGTCAAATTGTTCGACAATTACTTATCCCTATTGATGTGACCTAATCGCTATTCAAACGCGTCATCAATTTCCAACTGAGAAATTTGACAATAATATCAGATAGAAAATCTGTTAACATGATATCATCCCAACGATGCCACTCAGAACGGTTGACCACAATAAAAAATCGCTTGAGCTCGACACCTCAGATGAAATTTTGCCAGACGTCTTATGCATGACAAAATTGCATTACTTCGCAATGGGAAAAATAGATTGTATACGAAAAAGTTCCAAATCCCATTTCCTACAAATCCTTGAAAAAGTAACCAAGAAATTTCTCTAACTCAACTGACTTTCAAACCCGTACATTATGTTACAGAAAAAACATCACACATCCTCAAAGGGTTTAACAAGCAAAAACTCTAAAACATGACAATCGTCGTGAATAACGTTGAGGATGAACTCGAACAATTACTTCAACTTCCTCGACGTGGACAAAAATTAAATGCACAAGCGGGCACCCGGAGAAACTCGAAAGCAGTTACTCAGTCAAGGTTAGAGGTGACGTATCCACGATACCTGCAGCAGCTGTTTTCTGTGACTCATGATCACTGAGCTTCCTCTACCCGCTCTTCACTTCCGCAGCCGAGCACCACCTTATGGTTACATTTAGATAGCTTTTAAATATAAGTTTCTCAGTGCGCATCGCAATACCAACGCGCGATCTTAGTTAGTTAATTCACCATCATACAGAATGCACGCTTTGGACCAATAAAAGGTAGAAATTGCAATAAGAAGGTCGCACTTCCGCACCATCAGGATGCACAGCCGTATAAGGAGGTTGGACCATATCTCACTAACTGCCGCGCGGGTACTCGAGCACACGAGTACACAGGTACACAGGAACACGGGTACACGGGTACAGAGGTACACAGATACACAGGTAAACAGGTACACGGGTAAAGAGTTACAGACGTACACAGATACACAGGTACACGGGTACACGGGTACAGAGGTACACAGATACACAGGTTCATGGGTACAGAGGTTTACATATACGCAGATACACAGGTACACGGGTATAGAGGCACAGACGTACACAGGTACACGGGTACAGAGGTACTCAGGTTCTGACGTACACGGGTATAGAGATACATAGGTACACAGGTATACAGGCGTGCACAGATACACGGGTACAAACGTACACAGGTACACGGGTACAGGTGTACACAGGTACACAGGTTAGACGGGTACACAGGTACTGCTTGTCTTAGCATGCTCACCTGCACGATGAAGCACTCCATTTGAGTGAAAGTGAATTTAATATCTATTGTTAACTGCTTTAACTGACTGCGACGTGACCCACCGGTGGTCACTGAAGGGATTTTCATACTGGTACATGACCCATCGGTGGTTACCTTCCCAATTTTCCCGCATGCTTTATCGTAGCCAAATAAAATGGCGTCTTATTCAAGATTGAACAATAGAGGTTACTTTAATTTTAACTGAATTTTGAGCTTCAGTTAAGCCCGCAGTAGTCAGCGTGTCAAACACGAATCATGTGCATTTACAAGTACATAGCTACAGGAACTTCATTTCATTAGTAATTTGAAAGTTTTGACTAAAATTATTCGGGAGTCTAAAAGGAAACTACGCATGTACGTATTCGATAACGCGATGTGCGATGCTAGGGGATTATGAAAGGGAGGTGAAACATAATTATGTTCACATTGAAGGGTAAAAAGCTGATAATTATTTCGTCGTGTTTGTCTGGCAAAACCTGGCAGACAAACTCGATTTCCTGAACTCCTCATTCCTTGCAGTGTAAACTAAACTTCAACTTAAAGTAAACTCAAAAACATAGGACTGCTACGATTCACTCGCACGATGTTGGGACCGAAAAGCATAAGGAGAGGGTCAATTTGTAGGGTGCGTGAGCGAAAAGAGTTTCATTACATGCATAAAGTCTGTCAAAACAGCTTAAAATTGGGTAAAATTTTCAGCAAGTGGATAGCATTCTCATCCTTAAGGTGGAAAACATTCTCAGCAAGGGAACAAAGGGAACAATATTCTCAGCAAGTGGATAGCATTCTCAGCCTAAAATCGGATAAAATTCTCAACAAGTGGGTTACATTCTCTGTTTAAAAATGAATAACATTCTCTGTTTAAAAATGAATAACATTTTCTGTCTAAAATTGAATAACATTCTCAATAAAAATGAATAACATTCTCTGTTTAAAAATGAATAACATTCTCTGTTTAAAATTGAATAACATTCTCAATAAAAATGGACAACATTCTCTGTTTATAAATGAATAACATTTTCTGTTTAAAATTGAATAACATTCTCAATAAAAATGAATAACATTCTCAACCACTAAGTGGACAATATTCTCAAGCTAAAAGTGGATGGAGAAGCTTCTCAACCCGATAGTGGACAAGGTTCTCACCGATGGTGGAGGGGAGCTTGATGACGGCCGGGCCAGGGGTGGAGAACTCAGCAGCAATGGGGCCCCTGCGCTGCGTGGGGGTGAACACGAATGGCTTCTTTTGACGACCCATCTGCGGCACGAGAAAACAAATCAGTTATTTTACTTTTTTCATGTTTTTATTCGGCTGAAAAACTATGGAAATAAAGAGACAAAACATTTACAAGACCAGTGAAAAACAATGAAAATAGAGGCATACCAACTGAGTTTGTTAAAAAGGTAAAAAAATGAGTCTCTACGACAATAACACACAGAACCTCGCGAAGGAAATGATTCAGTCTAATTGAAGACCCCCCAGCAGCTACAGCTATACTCCCAAATTCTCTTTTTCAATTTCAAAATGTTCAATATTCGTCTTTTTCAAGTAAGATTTGGTCAATAGGACGCCTCAGCATCTATTATACGTCAACTCATTCGAATTCTAATCAATATAATATAATCAAACGCTAGGTGTTTCTTTAAATTTATACATAAATAAATTTACCTATCTTTTGTGCGTAAATTCTCCTATGTTATTATAAGGGGAATCTCATTGATTACATTAAATTGGTTGGTCCGCCTCTCTTTCACGCTCTTGAACGATGCTTAATGACCGTACCTGTGATGCGAGTTTCACAAGTGCAAGGGTATATTAATCGCGAGTACTATTAGGATGAATATATTTGTTTGCCATCCACATCTGGAAAATTTGTCGAAAGAAAATATCGAATCAGTCATTTTTGACGGGTCGTGTACACTAATAGCATTAGAATTCATTTTTGTTGATGTATCATAAATGCTGAGGAGTCTTAGCGGTTAAATTTTACTTGGAAAAACTCCAATATTTTTGAAAGGCGATTTGAAAAGCCCAAACCAGAGGACGTTTGGCCGTGAAAGTGGGCAATTTGGTAACCCTGATACGAAGCGCCGTAGTCAAGTCACATCCGGACCACGGAAGACAGTGAAGGGCAAACTCTTCATTCGAGATATCGCTAATCAGAAGTAAGCAGTCACTCCTTATTGAGTCAATGTTGTCTCAGAAAGACGCCAATATAAAATCGAGGAGACTGCCGGCATATAAATGCAGACAGTAGCTGAGAAAGTGGGCGAACATTAATCATCCCTAAAAGGAACAAGGAATAGATCGTATTCATTATATCAGTGTCAAAGCAGGATTCAGTAAAGATTATTTACGAGCTTTACTCTCAGCGGACTTTAAAAATCACTAGATTCTAGTGATTCTAATGGGACTGCTCTCTATCACCATTATTATAGTGACTAGAATAATGATAACAGAGAGCAGTTCTGTATGGTGAAGAGCAAAGTAAAATACACAACACTACGAACTGCTTAGCGCACTGTAAGAATCACTAAAATAATGACGCGACAGAGAGCAGTTCTGTATGGTGAAGCTGAAAATAAAATACATTACGAACTGCTAAGTGTATTTTAAGAACCACTAGAATTATGAAGCGACAGAGAGCACTTATGTATGGCCAAGAGCAAAGTAAAACGCGACATTACAGACAGCCAAATTATCACCCAAACGTGAACAGTGTGGGTGGCTGAGTGAGAGAACAGAACATGGAGCGATGATGCACCATTGAAGATATTTAACACAAACGATAGCGTGTTGGCGCTTGACTATATAAGCGCACATAAAATGAAGAAGTGATAATAGCATGCACCTCTCGGCTAATACGTGAGCGAATACCAAGCCTCCATGCTCCGATTTGACGTTTATTTATAAACCTATCGAGGATGTGGGAGTCTAAAGAGCAGAGAAATAATTTGCAGCGTCGGGAGCGCAGAGAGGTATAACTTCGTATAAGAAAAATTCGTATTTAGATGCTGATCATTAACACAATATTGAGCTATGGTCGCAATAAAGAAATTGAACGTTGGCCGTTGGTAAAAAGCAAACCCTAGGAGGAATGTGAATTTCAATAGTATGTCGGTTCATATTTGAACAATGTGTGAAAAATGTTTCGAACTCAAGCATGCGAGTTATTATGATTCGCATAATTTCAAGTAACTTCTTACGGGAATAACACGGAATTATATTAAATTGTTGACCATTGCAAAGCAAAGAGCAATATACCCGGTGCCCCAAAAAATTTATTCACTCTTCGACTACCCAGTTCTCATGTATTTTGTTTTGATGTTGGTGTTTATTGACATAAATAGAAGTCCCATGAATTAAATCAATGAAAAGAGCACTCAACTTAAGAAAATTAAATGCAAAAAAAGAAATCTTAGTTTCAATGTAACCTGCTTTATTTGATGATTTACGCATACCAGTGCTATTTGTGAACATATTGGCAAGGTTGCGTGAAATCAAAACAGGCGGAACAAAAATTTGGAATTGTTCACAGCTCTTACATAAGTCTGCCTTCGTTTCCTGGATACCAAACCATTACTAGAATAGCATGTCGGCACTTCGTGTTTTTCGAGTGAGGAGAACAGGCCCGGTAGGCACGGATCGGCGAACACGGAACAAAATGCAGTGACAAAAAACAAGTAGCCTGGAGGGAAATTACGGTACGGTCTGCAGCTGAGCATTACGGCGAACATGCGAGGAATTTCACGCTTTGTTTCAAGAAGCTGCGGTCAGTAGAGAAAATGAAAACATAAATGCAACAAAAAATACGCTTTATGCCTTGTTTTCGCCACCAGGAATCGCCTTGCCGAGTAGGTTTAGGGACGCCGAACAGTTTTCAAAGCATTCGTTTCGAGTGTGTATTTCACATCTGGATGACAAGTATTAACTTAAACAAAAAACGAAAATGAAACACGCGGTGTTATTACATCAAACCACATTATACGCGGTGCTTTCTCATTTAAACAAAAATACGGTACGAATTTCTTCACTAACTTAATTTCTCAATACCCACCGATTTTTTAAGCAACTCACTACAACTGGGCTCACATTACTTCTTTCCTTATAACCCTTCCATTTTTCAACCCAACCAACGACAAGCAAGTAGGCTCAAACTTCAACAAAACATGAAGATTGAAGGTGGAATCATGTATGAGACTATAGTGTTTGGAAAGCAAGTAGGCCTTGCCAATCTTCAACAAAACATGAAGATTGAAGATCGGATCATTTTTGAGGCTGTAGTGTCTGGAAAGTTTCCTGCGAGATCGATGGGTCGCGTGAACACGATCGTGTTGCATAGCCTTGTGCCTTCTTGGGACCATCGATTTCCTTCCTGCCTGCCCTGAGCTGCAGCGTTACAACGACCTCAGCTGCAACAGCTGGGCACCGGCAGCTCAAAACAGCTGGACCTCGTACAGCTGCTGCAGAATTACATCTCAAGGACCAGCAGAAGGGTTAAAATCATTAAATAAATCTCGTTAACTTGCTATACATTCCTTAAGTACACGAAACGGCTTTTTGCGAATTTCGTATCGTATGATACGAGTGCTCTACAGCTGGGTTTGGCAGCTCAAAACAGCAGGTACTGATACAGCTGCTGCAGAATCATAATTCAAGGACCGGAAGAACGGTTATGATCACTCGATGAACATAGTTACCTTGATTTAAGTTTCCTGTTTAAATGAAACGTGTCTTTGCCAGTTTCATCTTTGCCTATCCTGCACAAGCACTACGTTGATACAAGTCTTGAAGTAGTGGAGTCAACACAACCAAGAACGCGTAGTTTCTGAATCAAAAACGAATTCAAACTAAACATCCATCATATTAGACATGATATTAACCGGCAGTCAAACAGATATGTAGCTATTATTTCAGTAGGCAAGAAACGAAAGTAACATTTCCCTTCAACTACAAACGAACTTAAGGGCGACTAAATCTGTGCTTAAAAAAAGATGCCCTCAACCTCACACGCACATATACGTAATAATCAACAATCAGAAAATTTCACACATAGGGGGGCGCAAAACTAACGCATGGATTTGACTTGCGTAATATCAGTAGAGGCAGTGGAATGGCGAATTATACTAGTTATAATTATAACTAGTATAATTATATAATCCTGTAGTAATTTTGACTAGTATAGTTATATGAAGACAATTAAACCAGTTTAAAATCCATGCGGTCTTTTTGCGCCACCCTGTATGTCGAAAACGACTTGACTTGCAAGTAAATGATCTGCCACAGCTGAACGGCCACCACTAACTTCATCCATAAGAGTTAACGCTACCATAAACAGTACAAACGCACGCTCCTGCACCGCACATTGAGGTGCGTTCCTTCCAATTTATCAAGAGTGTCGCGCGCGGTGTAGCAAGCACAGCCACTGACAGCTGCCAATAGAAGCTGCATCCTCTTTTTAATTTTTTGTACGATCCCTGAGCTGCATCAGCACCACAGCTGACTCATGATGTCAAAATGCCCCAACAAAACAGCTGGTCTCCCCAGGACCAGAGTAGCTGTGTACGACAGCTGGATATTAGTAGCTGGATTTTACTGCTAAAGATCCGCAGCTGGGTGCAATAGCTGAATTTAACAGCTGTATTTTACTGCTAGATATCCGCAGCTGGGTGCAATAGCTGAATTTAACAGCTGGATTTTACTGCTAGATATCCGCAGCTGGGTGCAATAGCTGAATTTCACAGCTGGATTTTACTGCTAGAGATCCGCAGCTGGGTGCAATAGCTGAATTTCACAGCTGGATTTTACTGCTAGATATCCGCAGCTGGGTGCAATAGCTGAAATTAACAGCTGGATTTTACTGCTAGATATCCGCAGCTGGGTGCAATAGCTGAATTTCACAGCTGGATATAAGCAGCTGGCCTCCAAATTGCACGCTGACTGAAACTATACGAATTTTTATAACGCAAGTGATGTTCACGAATATTTCAAACGAATAAATATATCAGTAAGCCTAACAACCTCAAATATTCAAAAGAACCGAAAATTGTTGGAAGATAGTCGCTGTGTTTGCAATATTCATGACACTTATAAGATTTTTCATGGAGACAGAAAAAAATTGGGACATTGATAACAGCCGTCCAACGTCAATGAAAATTCTGAGAAAGTTTAAACATGTTGAGAGATAATTATGATGAAGTCAGTGCAAATACGAGCATAAAGAAATAATCTAATGATTTCAAGAAGCGAAAAGTGAGTCGCGCGCTTTAAGCAGCTAACGTCACTTGTTCAAGTGTCAGAATTAAGAGCCGGAGAAAAGCTTAGAAAAGTCGGCAAACGAAATTTATTACGCGCTCTGGTTTTTGTTTTAAAAACCAACTTCCAAATTCCTCGAGACATTTTAACTCATACATCACAATGAAGATACTGTTTAAAACATAAAAATAAATTACAAAGAAGTAGAGCGTAGAAGAGGTAGAACGTAAACCCAACGCACACGGTGTACGTATTTTGTATATTTGTATTTTTGAGGAACAAAGTAACGCAGTATCAAATAGCATAATATCTTTATCAGTACTCGAAGTGAATATTTTATATACTTGTATTTTCACTGAAAAAAAAGCGCATTGTCAATTAGCCCAAGTGTACAGTGTAGGGAGTACTTGCTGTATTCCGCGGTCGCCTCCCAAGCTTGCGGTGAGACCTGGGTTGAGTCACCTACGGAGTCCATATTTGGGGTGCGGAAGGTGAGGTTGGGGGTGAGAATGGGGTGGGGATGGGCAGACAGCGCTGGAAGGTGGGGTTCGAGTGGGGAGAGCACACTCAAGGTGGGGCTGTGTGGGGTTTGTGTGATGAAAAGATATTATGAGGAAATGAGGTACGAGAGATTTGACTGATGGAAATGAGGTACGAGAGATTTGACTGA